>ONZH01018553.1:0-266327 GCA_900303285.1 Rhinella marina | reverse complement strand
CCCCTGCTTAACTGTCCCATAAAGGCAGGGATTCTGGATGAGCGGGATCCTGGCTGACCCTCACCAGCACGCATTGTATCCCCACTGGCTTCAACAAGGCCCCCAACAGCATTTCCGCGCCCCCGTCCTTGTCCACGTCCTATTCCGCTAGCCCCCCTCCGCATTTTTTTTTTGGTTACAATATTTTGCCTTCACAGCCGTGTACTAACAGATCAGACGGTGTGTATTAACACCAGGTATATAAAATTATTTTGCAAGAGAACGCACAGTACAGTTGCCAATAAAAAGGCCTATATATTTTATATTTCAAGGTACACAGCCGTGTACTAACTTTTCAGACGGTGTGTATTAACACCAGGTATATAAAATTATTTTGCAAGAGAACGCACAGTACAGTTGCCAATGAAAAGGCCTATATATTTTATATTTCAAGGTACACAGCCGTGTACTAACTGTTCAGACGGTGTGTATTAACACCAGGTATGTAAAATTATTTTGCAAGAGAACGCACAGTACAGTTGCCAATGAAAAGGCCTATATATTTTATATTTCAAGGTACACAGCCGTGTATAACTGTTCAGACGGTGTGTATTAACACCAGGTATATAAAATTATTTTGCAAGAGAACGCACAGTACAGTTGCCAATGAAAAGGCCTATATATTTTATATTTCGAGGTACACAGCCGTGTACTAACAGATCAGACAGTGTGTATTAACACCAGGTATATAAAATTATTTTGCAAGAGAACGCACAGTACAGTTGCCAATGAAAAGGCCTATATATTTTATATTTCGAGGTACACAGCCGTGTACTAACAGATCAGACGGGTGTGTATTAACACCAGGTATATAAAATTATTTGCAAGAGAACGCACAGTACAGTTGCCAATGAAAAGGCCTATATATTTTATATTTCAAGGTAGACAGCCGTTGTACTAACTTTCAGACCGGTGTGTATTAACACCAGGTATATAAATTATTTTGCAAGAGAACGCACAGTACAGTTGCCAATAAAAAGGCCTATATATTTTATATTTCAAGGTACACAGCCGTGTGCTAACTTTTCAGACGGTGTGTATTAACACCAGGTATATAAAATTATTTTGCAAGAGAACGCACAGTACAGTTGCCAATAAAAAGGCCTATATATTTTATATTTCAAGGTACACAGCCGTGTACTAACTGTTCAGACGGTGTGTATTAACACCAGGTATATAAAATTATTTTGCAAGAGAACGCACAGTACAGTTGCCAATGAAAAGGCCTATATATTTTATATTTCAAGGTACACAGCCGTGTACTAACTTTTCAGACGGTGTGTATTAACACCAGGTATATAAAATTATTTTGCAAGAGAACGCACAGTACAGTTGCCAATGAAAAGGCCTATATATTTTATATTTCAAGGTACACAGCCGTGTACTAACTGTTCAGACGGTGTGTATTAACACCAGGTATGTAAAATTATTTTGCAAGAGAACGCACAGTACAGTTGCCAATGAAAAGGCCTATATATTTTATATTTCAAGGTACACAGCCGTGTACTAACTGTTCAGACGGTGTGTATTAACACCAGGTATATAAATTATTTTGCAAGAGAACGCACAGTACAGTTGCCAATGAAAAGGCCTATATATTTTATATTTCGAGGTACACAGCCGTGTACTAACAGATCAGACAGTGTGTATTAACACCAGGTATATAAAATTATTTTGCAAGAGAACGCACAGTACAGTTGCCAATGAAAAGGCCTATATATTTTATATTTCGAGGTACACAGCCGTGTACTAACAGATCAGACGGTGTGTATTAACACCAGGTATATAAAATTATTTGCAAGAGAACGCACAGTACAGTTGCCAATGAAAAGGCCTATATATTTTATATTTCAAGGTAGACAGCCGTGTACTAACTTTTCAGACGGTGTGTATTAACACCAGGTATATAAAATTATTTTGCAAGAGAACGCACAGTACAGTTGCCAATAAAAGGCCTATATATTTTATATTTCAAGGTACACAGCCGTGTACTAACTTTTCAGACGGTGTGTATTAACACCAGGTATATAAAATTATTTTGCAAGAGAACGCACAGTACAGTTGCCAATAAAAGGCCTATATATTTTATATTTCAAGGTACACAGCCGTGTACTAACTGTTCAGACGGTGTGTATTAACACCAGGTATATAAAATTATTTTGCAAGAGAACGCACAGTACAGTTGCCAATGAAAAGGCCTATATATTTTATATTTCAAGGTACACAGCCGTGTACTAACTTTCAGACGGTGTGTATTAACACCAGGTATATAAAATTATTTTGCAAGAGAACGCACAGTACAGTTGCCAATGAAAAGGCCTATATATTTTATATTTCAAGGTACACAGCCGTGTACTAACTGTTCAGACGGTGTGTATTAACACCAGGTATGTAAAATTATTTTGCAAGAGAACGCACAGTACAGTTGCCAATGAAAAGACCTATATATTTTATATTTCAAGGTACACAGCCGTGTACTAACTGTTCAGACGGTGTGTATTAACACCAGGTATATAAAATTATTTTGCAAGAGAACGCACAGTACAGTTGCCAATGAAAAGGCCTATATATTTTATATTTCGAGGTACACAGCCATGTACTAACAGATCAGACAGTGTGTATTAACACCAGGTATATAAAATTATTTTGCAAGAGAACGCACAGTACAGTTGCCAATGAAAAGGCCTATATATTTTATATTTCGAGGTACACAGCCGTGTACTAACAGATCAGACGGTGTGTATTAACACCAGGTATATAAAATTATTTTGCAAGAGAACGCACAGTACAGTTGCCAATGAAAAGGCCTATATATTTTATATTTCAAGGTAGACAGCCGTGTACTAACTTTTCAGACGGTGTGTATTAACACCAGGTATATAAAATTATTTTGCAAGAGAACGCACAGTACAGTTGCCAATAAAAAGGCCTATATATTTTATATTTCAAGGTACACAGCCGTGTACTAACTGTTCAGACGGTGTGTATTAACACCAGGTATATAAAATTATTTTGCAAGAGAACGCACAGTACAGTTGCCAATGAAAAGGCCTATATATTTTATATTTCAAGGTACACAGCCGTGTACTAACTGTTCAGACGGTGTGTATTAACACCAGGTATGTAAAATTATTTTGCAAGAGAACGCACAGTACAGTTGCCAATGAAAAGGCCTATATATTTTATATTTCAAGGTACACAGCCATGTACTAACTGTTCAGACGGTGTGTATTAACACTAGGTATATAAAATTATTTTGCAAGAGAACGCACAGTACAGTTGCCAATGAAAAGGCCTATATATTTTATATTTCAAGGTACACAGCCGTGTACTAACTGTTCAGACGGTGTGTATTAACACCAGGTATATAAAATTATTTTGCAAGAGAACGCACAGTACAGTTGTCAATGAAAAGGCCTATATATTTTATATTTCGAGGTACACAGCCGTGTACTAACAGATCAGACGGTGTGTATTAACACCAGGTATATAAAATTATTTTGCAAGAGAACGCACAGTACAGTTGCCAATGAAAAGGCCTATATATTTTATATTTCGAGGTACACAGCCGTGTACTAACAGATCAGACAGTGTGTATTAACACCAGGAATATAAAATTATTTTGCAACAGAACGCACAGTACAGTTGCCAATAAAAAGGCCTATATATTTTATATTTCAAGGTACACAGCCGTGTACTAACTTTTCAGACGGTGTGTATTAACACCAGGTATATAAAATTATTTTGCAAGAGAACGCACAGTACAGTTGCCAATAAAAAGGCCTATATATTTTATATTTCAAGGTACACAGCCGTGTACTAACTTTTCAGACGGTGTGTATTAACACCAGGTATATAAAATTATTTTGCAAGAGAACGCACAGTACAGTTGCCAATGAAAAGGCCTATATATTTTATATTTCAAGGTACACAGCCGTGTACTAACTGTTCAGACGGTGTGTATTAACACCAGGTATGTAAAATTATTTTGCAAGAGAACGCACAGTACAGTTGCCAATGAAAAGGCCTATATATTTTATATTTCAAGGTACACAGCCGTGTACTAACTGTTCAGACGGTGTGTATTAACACCAGGTATATAAAATTATTTTGCAAGAGAACGCACAGTACAGTTGCCAATGAAAAGGCCTATATATTTTATATTTCAAGGTACACAGCCGTGTACTAACTTTTCAGACGGTGTGTATTAACACCAGGTATACAAAAAGGGTATTGCAGGCACACAGAACCCAGAACACTAGAGCCAAATAAACTGTATTTAAAAAAAAAAAAAGTACACAGCCGTATACTGCCAGAATATCAGATGGTGCATATACACACTAGGTATATAACAGGGTTTTGCAGCCAAAAAGAACGCAGAACAGTAGTGCCAAATATAGTTTGGTATGTAGCAGAGCACCTAATACACCACTAATGCCTCTCTCTGTCCCTACTCCAGCAGCTATCCCTGAATACAGCAGCCGTTCTCTGTAAAGTGTATATTGTAGTAAAGCTATCACTGTACTGCACTATAGTAGCCCTGATATGGGCTTTTAATCACGCTCCTGCCTGTCCAACAGCTAAAACCTGTCTCTCCCTTCTCCAGCCTCTGTCCCTGACTAAGTTCACGCAGCATATGCGAACGAGCAGGAAGAGCTGAGTTTTTAATATTCGAGGTCACATGGTTTTTCCAGCCAATGCATGTAGATGCCGTTTTCGCGCTGCCAGCGTGCTCAGCGGGCCTGTCATACCCCCCCCTGCATGGTGATTGGTGGAAAAAGAGCGCCAGGGAAGGTGGGAGGGGAAACGAATTCTAAGTGCGCCATCGCCGTTATACTCGAACGAAATCGAGTACGACGAATAGCGTAGTATTCGATCGAATACCAGCTCGATCGAACACTACTCGCTCATCTCTATTAATTACTATTTCATTGGTCAATTTGTCTTTTAAATTTCTCCTGGAGAATATCCTCACTAGGGCTTGATAAAACGTGTTCTGCATGAAACGTGTCCCCTCGAGGACACCATGGAGTTTTTTTTATTCATGTAATAAAAGTTATGTTTTATTCCAAGGCGCTGGATTTATTGAAAATTTGGATGTGTTAGTCTAAATTTTCTTGTAGAACTTTGTGAACCCTTAAAAATTTTCTAGATTTTCTAAATTTGACCTAAAACTACAAGTGCATCACAATAAATTAGAATATCATCAAAAAGGGTTTTTTCAGTAATTCAATTCAAAAAGTGAAACACATATATTATATAGAGTCATTACAAACAGAGTGAACTTTTTCAAGTGTTTATTTATGTTAATGTTGATGATTATGGCTTACAGCCAAGGAAAACCCAAAATTCATTATCTCAGAAAATTAGAATAATTAACCCAAAACACCTGCAAAGGATTCCTAAGCCTTTAAAAAGGTCCCTTAGTCTGGTTCAGTAGGTGACACAATCAAGGGGAAGACTGCTGACTTGACAGATGCCCAAAAGGCTGTCATTGACACACTCCACAAGGAGGATAAGCCACAAAAGGTCATTGCTAAAGAGTGCTGTATCAAAGCATATTAATGGAAAGTTGAGTGGAAGAAAAAAGGGTGGTAGAAAAAGGGAGCACAAGCAACAGGGAGAACTGCAGCCTTGGTAGGATTGTTAAGAAAAGGCCTTTCCTAAATTTGGGGGAGATTCACAAGGAGTGGACTGCTGCTGGAGTCAGTGCTTCAAGAGCCACCACACACAGACGTATCCAGGACATGGGCTACAAGTGTCGCATAACACGTGTCAAGCCACTCATGACCAATAGACAACGCAAGAAGCGTCTTACCAAGGAGAAAAAGAACTGGACTGTTGCTCAGTGGTCAAAGGTGTTGTTCTCAGATAAAAGTAAATTTTGCATTTCATTTGGAAATCAAGGTCCCAGAGTCTGGCGGAAGAGTGGAGAGGCGCTCAATCCAAGCTGCTTGAGGTCTAGTGTAAAGTTTTCACAATCAGTGATGGTTTGGGGAGCCATGTCATCTGCTGGTGTAGGTCCACTGTGCTTTATCAAGACCAAAGTCAGTGCAGCCGTCTACCAGAAAGTTTTAGAGCACTTCATGCTTCCCTCTGCCGACAAGATTTTTGGAGATGGAATTTTTATTTTCCAGCAGGACTTGGCACCTGTCCACACTGCCAAAAGTACCAATAGCTGGTTTAATAACCACAGTATCACTGTGCTTGATTGGCCAGCAAACTTGCCTGACCTTAACCCCATAGAGAATCTATGTGGTATTGTCAAGAGGAAGATGAGAGACACCAGTCCAATGCAGATGAGATGAAGGCTGCTATCAAAGCAACCTGGGCTTCCATAATACCTCTGCAGTGCCACAGGCTGATCGCCTCCATGCCACGCTGCATTGATGCAGTCATTCATGCAAACGGAGCCCCAACCAAGTATTGAGTGAATTTACTGGACATACTTTTCATTTGGCCAACATTTCTGTGTTTAAATTTTTTTTACAGTTGGTCTAATATAATTTTCTAACTTTCTAAGATAATGACTTTTGGGTTTTTCTTGGCTGTAAGCCATAATCATCAACATTAACAGAAATAAACACTTGAAAAAGTTCACTCTGTTTGTAATGACTCTATATAATATATGTGTTTCACTTTTTGAATTGAATTACTGAAAAAAACTTTTTGATGATATTCTAATTTATTGAGATGCACTTGTACATCAGATTTACATCACAAAGTAGATAAAAATAACCAACTCACGTCCTCCCACAATATTTTTTATCAGATTAAGCTTTCCTGGCCCAGATGCAGTAAAAGAGGCTCAATCCATGATACCACCACCACCATGTTTCACAAATGGGAAGAGGTTTTTATACTGGAATGCAGTTTTTTTTTACCTTCTACAAACATAACACTTCTCCTTTAAAAAGGACCTGTCACCACTCCTGACATGCCTATTTTAATAGCTTCATGCATTCCCCATGTAATAACAATTCTGGAACATCTATTCTTATGTTTCTATGTTGTGTCATTCCTTTATTATTTCTACTAGAAGTTATGAATGAATTGCTAGCAGTGTTACTAGTTGGGGGGGTGTACCTGCATAGTCGGACAATAGCAGCACTGATTGGATAGACTGCATCTGTGCAAGTACACCCCCCCCCAACTGGTTAACAGAGTGTCAGAATATGGCACTGCAAAAAAACATTTTTTAATGCTTTTATTTTTTAGAGGTAGTAAAACATAATGAAAAATATATACATTTGGTATCGCCAATGTAAAAATAAAACCCAAAGAATCATGGCAGAATTGCATTTTTTTAGTTTCAACCCACAAAAAACTTTTTTTCCATCTTCTAGTACAAGGTATGGTATATTAAACAAGCCCCCATACTTAAAATGTGAAAGGAGAAGTGAAAAAGTTATAGCTCTGGGAAGGAGGGGGGAGGCAAAAGCGAAAAATTGGTCCTTTCCTGATGGGGTTAAAAATAATTCAATTTGTACGCTCATCACTTTGTGAAATGCATACGTTTAAATTAAATTTCTCTGTGACAAAGTATTAGTATTTCATGTCAGTTTTCTCTCTCTGAAGATGAGATTCCTTCTCTCTTCCTGCCATTGAGCTGACAGGCTCTGATTGGCCCTTGGCAGTGACTGGCAGCTGGAGACGAGTGGAACAGAATAAATACAGGTGTATGAAGATTTCATTGTGGACAGGCATCTGTTCCTGAACTAAAGAACATGAGGCTGTTTGCTCTTTCAATTACAGTGCAGACAGGCATGGTATTACTCACTTTCTTTTCTTCGTCAAACCTCCATAACAATTACGCTTCTTCTCTCCAGTAGTCTGATCATTCTGACAAACAAAGGACTAAAAAAAAAACCTGTTCCCTTCGATATTAGAAAATGTACTTTTTTTTAGCAGAAATCTTGAATTTTAAAGTTTTTTTTACTCAATGCTATAAGGCTATTTGAACATTCAGCTTCCTTTCAGGGCCTTTAATGCAGAACACAGGAATACTTTGGAGGTTAAGAAACAACTTCAATCAAAAACTATCTTTCCATCTGCCTGCCAACACGTACTTTATCGGGACACCGAGGTGCCTTGTCAAAATCTCATTCTCACAATTCATATCCTGATGTCAGACTTGACGATCTTATTTTTTCATTGTCAGAGTTAATCTCTTCAGCAATAAGGGTCATGTCTGAACATTCGGCGGAGCACCTCCTATTTACTTGTTATATAGTTGATGAAACCTGTGCGACTTACATGGAACCCCCATTGCGTTTACAGATGACAGTGCTGCAAACCCGGTGTAAATTTTTGTGTCAAATCTGAATAATTGAAAATGAGTATGGCATCTCAAGTTATTTGATGGCATGGGACAATAGGAATCAATCATAGGTTATCCTGTTATTTGGTGAAATATTCTGCAAAGTTCACTGTGGTGTTCCCTCCAACAATATACTGTATGTGTTTCAGTATATACTTGTCACGACAGGGAAACAAGGGATAGTGTGCCCTGTCTGAACCCCACCTCTTTCCCTGCCTACTTACAGTAGATGCCCTAGGCGACAAAACCGTAACTTGGAGACAGTCCCTATGCTGAATACGTGCACAGGGTAGGGAAGGGAACACAGGGAAAGACGAACACAGACAGAAACAAACACAATAGCAGAATCGTCAGCAAGCCAAATCAAGAACAGGAGGTCACGTCAAATACCGAGGGAAATCACAAAAACGTAGTCTAAGTCCAAAGCCAAAATCCAATATACCAATAATCCAAAAGCAAGGTCCAACACACAGCACTGATCTCAGAAGACTAATCACAGGCATCTGAGTGAGGCAGTTGCCATCTTTAAATAGCCCGCCCAGGATCATGTGATGTGGCCAGCATCACATGACCTGAGGCGGAGCAAGCTGTCCAAACAATATGTAAAGTAGCCATGTGGTGTGATCAGCACCACATGGCTAAACCCAAACAGAGAATTAACTCATGAAGTGCTGGCTGACAAGACCAGCACTTCAATTCCCTATTGCTCGTCTTTAGGGGGGCGGAGAGGTCCGGCGACGTCGTGCAGAGGGAGCGCGACACCGACCTCGCGTGACAGTACCCCCCCCTTCACGAGGGGCCACCGGACCCTTACCAGCGGGAGCAGGCTTATCGGGATGCTGCAGATGGAACTTTCGGATGAGCGAGTCTGCATGCATCCTGGTCAACGGTACCCAAGACCTGTCCTCAGGACCGAACCCCTTCCAATGTACGAGGTACTGGAAGGAATTCCGGACCCTTCTCACATCCACAATTCTGGCAATCTCATGCTCCATTTGTCCTGCTACCTCAACCGGAGGCGGAGACTGTTCCTCAGGACCAACGGGAGCAACATAACGTTTGAGCAAAGACACATGAAAAACATTATGAACACGAAGGGAGTCGGGTAAACATAACCTAAAAGAAACCGGATTGATCACCTTGGTGATCCTGTAAGGACCAATGAAGCGAGGTGCAAACTTATAGGATGGTACCCTCATGTTGAGATTTTTAGTCGATAACCATACCTTATCGCCAACCTTAAAATTCACACCCTTAGAACGTTTTCTATCAGCCTTAGCTTTTTGAACTCCTTGGGCCTTTTCCAGGTTCGACTGAACCTGTGCCCAAACTGTGCACAGTTCTTGAGAAAAATCATTGACCTCTGGGACAACCGACGCAGATGGGGAAAAGGAGCTAAAGCGTGGATGAAAACCCATATTGCAGAAAAACGGCGACATCCCAGAGGATGAATTAACACGATTATTAATTGCAAATTCAGCCACAGACAGGAATCTGGCCCACACATGTTGGTTATCAGAAACATAACATCTGAGATATTGCTCAACGGATTGGTTAAGACGTTCAGTCTGACCATTGGTCTCCGGATGAAAGGCTGATGAAAAGGACAAAGAGATACCAATCTTGTTACAGAACGCCCTCCAGAACCTAGACACAAACTGTACTCCCCTATCAGAAACGATATTCTCAGGAACACCATGTAGTTTGACAATATTATCAATGAACACGGACGCCAAGACCTTCGCAGAGGGTAATTTACACAAAGGAATAAAATGACACATTTTGCTGAATCTGTCAACCACCACAAATATCACGGTTTTACCCTCAGAGCACGGCAAGTCCGTGATAAAGTCCATGGACAGATGTGACCAAGGTCTACTAGGTATGGGTAAAGGATGTAACTCACCCATAGGTCGTGTCTTGGAATTCTTGGACCTGGCACAAGTGTTACACGCAGTTACAAAAGCCTGAACATCTCTGGAGATTGACGGCCACCAATACTGCCTAGAGACCAACTCCTTGGTGGCATTGATGCCAGGATGTCCACACAAAACAGAATTATGGCACTCACCCAGCAGTCGCAACCGCAAATGAGCCGGCACAAACAATTTGTCATTGGGGGTACCAATGGGAGCAAGATGTTGTCCTGCCGAGATTTCAGAAGCGAGGTCAGATGAGGTAGCGGCCACGATGATATCAGCTGGCAGGATGGGCTCAGGAGGGACGTCAGGAGGCTGATACGCCTGGAAACTTCGGGATAAGGCATCGGCCTTAACGTTCTTGCTCCCGGGTCTGAAGGTAACACAAAATCAAAACGAGTAAAGAACAAAGCCCACCTCGCCTGTCTAGGATTCAATCGCTTAGCCGATTCTAGAAACATTAAATTCTTATGATCCGTGAGGACCGTAATGCGGTGAAATGCCCCTTCTAAAAAATGACGCCATTCCTCAAATGCCCACTTGATTGCAAGTAACTCCCTATTCCCAATATCATAATTCCTCTCGGCAGGAGAGAACTTGCGGGAGAAGAAGGCGCATGGCATAAGATTAGTTAAGGTGGAAGACCCCTGGGACAGTACAGCCCCCACACCATCCTCAGACGCATCCACCTCAACTACAAAAGGCTTACTTTGATCAGGCTGGACCAACACAGGAGCATTAATAAAACACTGCTTTAACCTTTCAAAGGCCTCAATTGCTGCAGGGGGCCAATTGACCAGATCAGCCCCCTTGCGAGTCAAATCCGTAATGGGTTTGGCTACCACTGAAAAATTTTTGACAAATTTACGATAAAAATTAGCAAACCCCAGAAATCGCTGGAGCGCCTTCAAAGAGTTAGGTCGCACCCAATCCACAATGGCCTGTACTTTAACTGGGTCCATTTTGAAAGAAAAAGGGGTGAGAATGTATCCCAAAAAGGCTACTTCCTGAACACCAAAGGTACACTTTTTCCCTTTAACAAACAACTTGTTTTCACGCAACACCTCCAGCACTTGCCTGGTGTGAGATACGTGACTCTCCCAGTCTGCAGAAAAAATCAGGATGTCATCAATATAGACAATTACAAATTTCCCAATAAATGGTCTAAAAATGTCATTGACAAAGTTTTGGAAAATTGCCGGAGCGTTACTTAACCCAAAAGGCATTACCAAGTACTCATAATGACCCTCCGGGGTATTAAACGCAGTTTTCCATTTGTCCCCCTCACGAATCCTGATTAGGTTGTATGCCCCCTTCAAATCCAGCTTGGTGAACCAACAGGCCCCCTGGACCTGATTCAGCAAGTCAGGAATAAGGGGCAACGGGTATCTGTTTTTAACAGTGATTTTATTGAGCTCCCTGTAATCGATACAGGGCCTCAATCCTCCATCCTTTTTACCAACAAAGAAAAAACCTGCCCCCATGGGAGAAACTGAAGGCCGGATGTGACCCTTGGCCAGACTCTCTTTGAGATAATCCCTCATGGACTGACGTTCAGGAGTAGAGAGATTATAAATGCGACCTTTGGGATATTTGGATCCCTCAATAAGGTCGATGGCGCAATCATATTGCCGGTGAGGAGGGAGGAACTCAGTCTCGGACATGGAAAACACGTCTGAAAAATCGCCAATATACTTGGGCAAGGAAAGAGACTCAGTGGTACCTCCCAACTGCAATACTGATCTACAACATTTGTCACAATTCATTCCCCATTTTTCCAATTCACCTACAGACCAGTTGATCACAGGGTTGTGGTCCTGTAACCAAGGCAGACCTAAAACAAGGTCGGCAGGTAAATCCTTTAATACAAGGAAGGAGCAAGTCTCAGTATGGGTAATTCCTACAGTTAATACAACCTCAGGAGTACAAAACTCCACTCTCCCATTATTCAATGGAGTGGAATCCAGTGCGATAATTTGAATTACCTCCCTTAAAGGAATTATAGGCACACCCACAGATTGCACAAAATCATAATCAATAAAATTAGCAGCAGAACCTGAATCCACAAATGCTTCACCGGATCTCTTGAGTTGGTTATAAGAAATGGAAATAGGTAACAAGATTTTCTTTCTTACCACCGCAGGGGGTACCTTACTTCCAGGAACAGACCTTTTTGAGAGCAGAAGTCTCGGACACTGCTGGAGCCAGTGGTTCATCTCACCGCAGTAAAAACAGGCCCCTCTCAGGCGTCTCTGATCCCTCATAGTAACTCCCAACTGCATAGGCTCCTCCTGGACCTTGATAGGAGACGGGCTCTGAAGAGGAACTTCGGACAACACGGCAACTTGAGGGGCAACAGAACGTTCCTTTTGTCTCTCCCTAAACCGTCGGTCAAGTTTGATAACTAAGGTCATAGTCGCCTCTAAGGTGTCAGGAGTAGGATAACTAACTAGTAAATCCTTCAGATGGTCAGACAGTCCCACCCTAAACTGGCTTCTCAAAGCAGGGTCATTCCATTTAGAGGACACACACCATTTTCTGAACTCAGCACAGTAATCCTCAACTGGACGGTTACCCTGCCGAATGTCTCTGAGCTGAGTTTCAGCTACAGCGGCCAAGTCAGGTTCTTCATATAAAAGACCTAGGGCCCGGAAAAAAGCCTCCACAGACAATAGACAAGGGGAGTCAGGTGGCAATGAGAAAGCCCACTCCTGCGGATCACCTTGCAGCAAGGAAATAATTATTCCTACCCGCTGCTGCTCAGAACCCGAGGAGTGTGAGCGTAAACGGAAATATAATTTACAACTTTCCTTAAAGGAACGGAAAGTCCTTCGGTCCCCAGAAAACCGATCGGGCAATTTTACATGGGGTTCAATATTGGGGTTTGGCATGGAGGGAACGACTGCGGGTGCAGTCCGCAGCTGCTCCTGATGTTGGAGTCTCCCGGCCAAATCCTGGATCATCTGAGCCATGTTACTCATCTGGTCCGTGAGTACTCGCAACGGCTCCTTTAGGTATGGCCTGTGATTCTGTCACGACAGGGAAACAAGGGATAGTGTGCCCTGTCTGAACCCCACCTCTTTCCCTGCCTACTTACAGTAGATGCCCTAGGCGACAAAACCGTAACTTGGAGACAGTCCCTATGTTGAGTACGTGCACAGGGTAGGGAAGGGAACACAGGGAAAGACGAACACAGACAGAAACAAACACAATAGCAGAATCGTCAGCAAGCCAAATCAAGAACAGGAGGTCACGTCAAATACCGAGGGAAATCACAAAAGCGTAGTCTAAGTCCAAAGCCAAAATCCAATATACCAATAATCCAAAAGCAAGGTCCAACACACAGCACTGATCTCAGAAGACTAATCACAGGCATCTGAGTGAGGCAGTTGCCATCTTTAAATAGCCCGCCCAGGATCATGTGATGTGGCCAGCATCACATGACCTGAGGCGGAGCAAGCTGTCCAAACAATATGTAAAGTAGCCATGTGGTGTGATCAGCACCACATGGCTAAACCCAAACAGAGAATTAACTCATGAAGTGCTGGCTGACAAGACCAGCACTTCAATTCCCTATTGCTCGTCTCTACGGGGGCGGAGAGGTCCGGCGACGTCGTGCAGAGGGAGCGCGACGCCGACCTCGCGTGACAATACTACCAGAAACAAAACACATATCCATACCCTGCCCCAAGTCCTCACTACCGGCCATCTCAGGCAACCTGTAGACCTCACCTCTCCTCTTCCTGTTAGGCTTGATCTTGTCTCTGGATACCATCTGTTTATAGGTATTCTCTTAGCAGGTTGACTGTTTATACCTGTTTTTTACCTTGGACCTTGCTACTGACGTTACTCTTGTGTTCCCCTCTGAACTTCTGCCTTATACTTGCTGTTCTAAACAGCCTTGACCTTGACTACTTCTACACTATGCTTACTCTTTTTGTCCTTTCCCCTTCTTCTGACCACCTGTTGCCAACTGATCTCTGTATAGGAGTTAAGGGTTGAACTCCAGGGAATCCCGTGGACTATCCCCCCGATTTAGATTTCAGCTTAGAGGATCTATTTAACATTTGTCTTCCTGGTAACCCTTAACCAGGTTCTAGGGAACACCAGGGTTCTACGTCTCTTCGGTTGTGTAATACTGTACCATACTCTTGTATTATGTTTCTTGCCCTCGGCTTGTTTGCATTCACGGTGACCTTTTTGTGACGTGTAACCTCAGCATCTTCTTTCAGACCAACTAGAGTGATATGGTAATAAAAGAGTATAGCCTAAATCAATATATATTGGTGACAAATAGCTACTTACCCTGTGCCATCATCTGTATAATCACACAGAATGTACTGCCAGATTTCATCACGCCAAGGCCAAGATGCGCTACTATATTATTTTGTCAAGAAACTTTGACAAAGATTGTCTCCTTGGTATGTGAGTCATTAAGTATTGGGGGTCTGAAGTAGTCTGAGGCCACTGATGGTTTAGGCTACTATTCTCTCCTTCCCCGCTGTAGCTCTGCACCTTCAAACTGGCTACACAGACTTAGGCTCCATTCACACTTCCGTGTGTCAGCTGTCCATGTTTTGTGGATCCGCAAAACACGGACACCGGCCATGTGCGTTCCACAATTTGCGGACCGCACATAATAGAAATGCCTTTTCTTGTCCGTGTATTCGGACAAGAATAGGACATGTTCTATTTTTTCTGGAGCTGCGGAACGGAAGTGCAGATGCGGATGGCACACTGTGTGCCGTCCACATCTTTTGCGGCCCCATTGAAAGTGAATGGGTCCGCACCTGTTCCGCAAAATTGCGGAACGGATGCGGACACTATTTGCGGACGTGTGAATAGGGCCTTACAAGAAAGTCAATGCATACATTTCCAGTACAACAAGAGTAGAATGATTAGCAATGATCTAGCATTAAGGAAAGGATGAACATTACGAAAATGCCTTACAAATACAGTGGTCCCTCAAGATACAATATTCATTGGTTCCAGGACGACCATTGTATGTTGAAATCATTGTAAGTTGAGTAATCGGTTCCAAGGTCCCAAAATGTCATCCAAGATAAGAGAAAATGAAGATTTAAGAAAAATAAGGCCTCTTTCACACTAGCGGCAGCACGGATCCGGCACCTAAAGGGTGCCAACGGATCCGTGCTGCCGCTGATACATGTGTGGAGCCGGAGCAGCGCTCCGGCCCCACACATGTTGACACAGACATTGGGACAGAAATACATACAAACATACAGACATACATATACATACACATACATACTCACATACTCCAGGCAGGGATGACGATTCCCCACAGCGCCCTCTGCTGGGCGCAGTGGAGAAACGTCATAGCTGCACGCAGGAGGCGCGTGAAGACATGCTGCCGGCGTCCCTGCCTGGAGTATGTGAGTATGTATGTGTATGTATGTATGTACCGTATTTTTCGCTTTATAAGACGCACCTGTTGATAAGACGCACCTAGGTTTTTGTAAAGGAAATTAAGAAAATAAAATATTTTGAACCAAATGGTGTGCTTTTGGTGGGTTTTGAACTAATGGGAGGTCTGTGGATGGCACACTGTTATGGGGGATCTGTGGATGGTGCACTGTTATGGGGGATCTGTGGATGACACGGGGATTTGTGGCGGACACATATAGGGCCATCTGTGGAGGACACCTATAGGGCCATCTGTGGAGGACACCTATAGGGCCATCTGTGGAGGACACCTATAGGGCCATCTGTGGAGGACACCTATAGGGCCATCTGTGGAGGACAGTGTTATAATGGGAGACTGTTATGGGGGATCTGACCCCATTACATTGGGCCCCAATTATTAGAGCCATCACATATAAAGTGTATGAAGCAGCCCCTAGCAGGGCTGCTTTGCTAAACTACTATACAGTAGCTTCCATAACTTTTCAGTACTCACTATGAATGAATGCAGGCAGCAGGTAGGACGGCAGCGCAGGTCCCTCACTCAGTCACGCTACTGCTATGGCCCCGCCCACTTTATTAATGAAGTGGGCGGGGCCGGAGCGTGACTGAGTGAGAGCTGCGCTGCTGTCCTGCCTGCATTCATTCATAGTGAGTACTGAAAAGTTATGGAAGCTATGTTAGTTTAGCAAAGCAGCCCTGCTAGGGGCTGCTTCATACACTTTCTAAGCGATGGCTGCTCTGACCGGGGTGGCTTAATAAACTTCAGTGACTGCGCCGGCCCCGCTACTACCCCCATAGCGCACGTCTTTACATCTCACTGGCACATCGCAGGCCGCTATGCTATGCAGCACAGCACGGCATGCGATGTGCCGGCCATGTAATACTGCTCTATTCGCTTTATAAGACGCACAGCCACTTTCCCCCCACTTTGGGGGGGGGGGGAATGCGTCTTATAAAGCGAAAAATACGGTATGTATGTCTGTATGTATTTCTGTATCTCTGTATTTCTGTGTAGCCAGATCCGGAATGACCCCCATTGCAAGTCAATGGAGGACAGATCCGGATTACTGGTGTGTCACACCAAACGGATCCGTCCCCATTGACTTGCATTGGGGGTCATTCCGGATCCGTGTTGGTGCGGATGCCTGGACCGGAGAGAAAACCGCAGCATGCTGCGGTTTGTTCTCCGGTCTGAAGACGGAACGGAATGCTTTCAGGAGCATTCCGTTGTCTTCAGTTCAGTTTTGTCCCCATTGACAATGAATGGGGACAAAACTGAAGTGTTTTTTTCCGGTATTGAGGCCCTATGACGGAACTCAATACCAGAATTTAAAAACGCTAGTGTGAAAGTAGCCTAAGCCGATAACTAAGACAGATAAGACAAGTCCTTACATATAACAGTCAGGAATAGCTGCTAACTAGTAACTAATCCAGCTATTTTACCAGTGAAGTGTTCTTCTGAGGCATTGTATGGTGAGTCTGGTTAAACCTTACGATGGGTCAGAAAAGACCACTGTATACTGAAAATATTGTATCCTGAGGCCATTTACATAGTATGTCTGAAAAAGACATATGTATATCCATCAAATTTAACCAAGGGATGGAAGAGGATGTGGCGGAAATGAAGGGGTTTGGCTCACTTTAGAAATTTGTTGCACTCTGTGGATCCAGAGAAATGTAACATGGACGTGCCATTGTTTTCCATGGCCGCTCATATAGTGGTGCAGATGTCGGGGGGGTGGGGGGGTTGTAGTAGAAGCAGGGCAAGATCACTTCCTTAGTGACTGGACACAGCACACTGTCTAATCACAGAGACAACACTGTGGCTGTTAAATGATAGTTCAGCTTGTTGGTCCTCCATAGGAGAAAATGCAAAGCATCAAAGGCGCCAGTAAAATCTTCAGTGTTTAAAAAATGTTCTGCCACGCACTAATTATTGCAGGAACAGTAAAGCAGGGATCAGCAACCTTCGCCACTCTAGCTGCTGTGAAACTACAATTTCCAGCATGCTTCATTCATTTCTATGGGAGTTCGGAGAAGAGCAGAGTTAGCATGCATGCTGGGACAGGGTTGCCAACCGTCCGTAAATTTACAGACAGTCCGCAAAAAAGCGTTGCTTTTCTCTGCCGTCCGTAGCGTCCGGCAGAAAAAAGCAGCGTCCGTGAATTTCAGTGGTGAAAACCCGCCGATTCGCCGAAGTCTGTACTGCGTACGCAATTAGAACGCATACAGACTTCGGGCATACAGTAGTTTAAAGTTCTGTCCGCTTTCTGACGCTGAGAGGGCGGGGCGGGCTGGGCCGGCGGAGGAGCTGCACTGCGCCGTAAGTGCGCAAGGATTCTACTTACCACCATACCAATACCAGTGGAGGTGGAGTCGTGGAGACAGGGGCCGGACCGGGCGTTGAGTGGCATGCGGACAACTGGAGAGGCACATGCGGGGCGGGTGGTGCACTGCGCAGGTGCAGGCACTGCAGGCAAGGCAAGGCAACTAGGGGGGGCAGCCAGCCCAGACACAGACAACACAAGGCCAAGAGGGGGAGGGTGGAGGAGTGGGGCATAGTGGGCTGCTGTGAGGTCTGATGGGGGCACAGTGGGCTGCTGTGAGGTCTGATGGGGGCACAGTGGGCTGCTCTGAGGTCTGATGGGGGCACAGTGGGCTGATATGAGGTCTGATGAGGGCACAGTGGGCTGATATGAGGTCTGATGGGGCACAATGCCTGATATGAGGTCTGATGGGGGCACGATAAGCTGATTTGAGGTCTGATGGGGGCACAATGGGTTGATCTGAGGTCTGATGGGGGCACAGTGGGCTGCTGTGAGGTCTGATGGGGGCACAGTGGGCTGCTGTGAGGTCTGATGGGGGCACAGTGGGCTGCTCTGAGGTCTGATGGGGGCACAGTGGGCTGCTCTGAGGTCTGATGGGGGCACAGTGGGCTGATCTAAGGTCTGATGGGGGCACAGTGGGCTGCTCTGAGGTCTGATGGGGGCACAGTGGGCTGCTCTGAGGTCTGATGGGGGCACAGTGGGCTGCTCTGAGGTCTGATGGGGGCACAATGGGCTGCTCTGAGGTCTGATGGGGGCACAGTGGGCTGCTCTGAGGTCTGTTGAGGGCACAGTGGGCTGATCTGAGGACCATTACAGCGGGTCCTTATTATTTCTGGGAGCACTACTGGAGGCGATATGGGAAAAATGATTTCTATTATGGGGAATTATTACTACTACCAGGGGTACTATTGGGGGTGTTACTATTATTAGTACAATATGGAGGGCACTACTGCTAAAAGAGCTACTTGTGGAACATTATCACTATTGGGGCACTATTACTAATGAGGGCACTCTGGGAGAGAATTATTAGTATCAGTGGGACTTTGGGGAGCACTGTAACTATATGGGGTCCTACCTATATGGCACTGTTATATCTGCAGTATAGTATTTGGGGACATTGGGGAGAACAGTGTGCACAGTATTTTGGGCAGCAGCAGGATAACAGAAAAGTGGGTAATCTAAGGTGTCTTTGTGGCAAACTCTGCAGAGAGAAGATGGGGCTGAAAGAAGTGTCATGGCGGTGTGGGCCAAATAGAGAAGATGAGAAAAGAGAACATTTACATCAGGGAGACGTCACTGGATTTAAGAGGTATGTGGTGCTGTATCATCTTGTACGTTTGGTATTGGTGAATGTAATGTCCATCCAAATATGTGTCACCTATTTCTTCAGCAAGGACTTGCCGGTATATGGTATGTTACTGCTGCAGCCAATC
Source organism: Rhinella marina (assembly GCA_900303285.1). NCBI lineage: Eukaryota > Metazoa > Chordata > Amphibia > Anura > Bufonidae > Rhinella > Rhinella marina. The sequence goes on along the minus strand of ONZH01018553.1, from coordinate 246,862 downwards.
ACCAATTAGTGATCTAATGCTGAGAACTGGCTGCAGTGGGCACATGCCATACACCTGCACATCAGTGTATACATCACCAGCACTATGACAGATGTGCACACTTGCCAATTACATGCCTGTCAGTCTTTGTTTACATGGCAGCAGCAATGATGCCAGATAGTCCAGCGTGTCACAGGCATCATCACTGCAGGCATATAACAAAGCACTCAATGGCAGGGATGTAACAGCTGAAAACTGTTGATTTCTTTTCCATATGCCATATTTTATTTTTAACTACTGAACAATCCTCTTTATTCTGGGGGTGTAAAAAGGGGATCCTAAAAAGGGGGTGTGGCATATGTCCGTAAAAATTTTGGGCCGTCCGTAAATTTTGGTTCAGTTGTCCAGAAAAATTTGAAAGGAAGGTTGGCAACCCTGTGCTGGGAGTTGTAGTCTCACAAAAGCTGGAGTGCCGGAGGTTGCCTAACCCTGCAGTAGAGAATGTTACCAGATATACAACAAACAACGCTTTCACTAGCCTAGACCAGAGATATTACAACAAACTCTTTCAATAATGTACAGTGGTCATAACCTATATTAAAGAGAACCTCTCATCATGAAATGTAGTATGATCTGCAGGCCAGATCCGGACTGGTAACCTGCCCCTGGGCCAGTCTGTCATGGGGTCTCATGACCTGACTAAACAGAAACTGCACTGATAATGCAGGTATTTATTCAGAATACCCACAAGATGAATATCTATAAAACATGTAGTAAAATAGTAGAAATCATCTCAGCATGGAGCTCATGCTAGATTTGCCTCCAAAGGATTCTTCAGGCGTTTCTTTTCCGACTGAATAAATACAGCAGACTGTTTTTACCTTAAATGATCCTGCACAAGGATCTGTCTCTTTGTGTCACCATATTCTTGTGCCTGTTGGAGGATTGTGATCTAAGATACATAAATTGAAAGTTTGAGGTGGCTGCAACGGGGCTATCTACAGCAACATTTGGTGATCCATACAAGTCTACAGGAGGGAACATCGACAAGAATGCCACAAGGGCATTAGTAAGGGGACAGTGCCTGCATTGTTGGTGAGAAGATCGCTCCTTTGGAGAAAGGCAGGTGCTCTGATACTGACTGCACAGCTGACTATTTCGGTGGCTTTCCCCTGTATGGCTCCAGGACCTGTACAGGTCAAATTTCTAGGTGCTCTTAACAGCGCGGAAATATAAATGTTGCAACAATAGTGTGCAGAATTATAGATGTTTCAAGATATAAGTCACTGTAATCCTGATTTTTAATTATAAGGTATTTTTCAGTTTTTTTTAAGGTAAAAATTATGTTTACTGACAATTAGTCATCTGAAAGGCAAGGTTGAATATCATGTCATAGAATCCCTGGTGAACTGCATGCGATGTTTGTGGCCCACACCAAGAAAGACTGCAAGTAACCTTTACTACTATGATTATATATTGGCAAAATTCTACAGTTCAGAAGTAAATATGAAAGGATGAAAGTAATGGATTATTACAAATTATGTCCCTGGACATATTTAGAGGATGCTTGGGAGCCCTTCTTTATCCTAAAGTGGGAGGCCAGGCTCAGACTGGTACTAAGGGGTCCAGGTGAATCCCGTGGTAGGTCTCTGAGCAAGGTAGGCCCGAGTCCCTCACCCTCTGCACAAGTGGAACAAGACACAGTAGCAGGGGCGTAGCTACAGGGGGTGCAGAGGTAGCAGTGTCTACTGGGCCCAGGAGCTTGAGGGGGCCCAAACACCTTTCTGCCGCATAAGAAGACACTGCTATTATAGGAAGTGCATGCTGGCCAAGTAACACCTCTGGCTGGAGGGAAGGGTTTAGGGCAAGAATTTGGCATGGCGGGGGGAATGCCATTTCAATTTTTGCCTCAGGCAGCATGAAGACTATGTGCTTCCCTGCTCCTGGCCACAAAGCACTGAGGGAAGCGGGCCCAAGCTGAACACTTGGACCAGGGCCAAGGAGCCTTTAGCTATGGCCCTGCACAGTAGAGTGACAGTACTACATGTAGATAGACAATTTACAGCATCTCAACCAGCCTATGTCCATATGAAACACTGGGTAGATTATTTAACAAACTACCCACTTTATTATTATAGATGCATTGGATGGCTGAGATGACTTCTAGACACAGAGGCAGGCTAGCCAGCATCCTATTTCCACATGGAGCTGCCTTCTTGAAGCTGCTGCAGGGACCCCCATAATCAGTCATCTTGCATCTTCTTGCTGCTGCCTGCTGCTGTGTATGCAGGTAATATTTGCAAGTAGCTTTACAGTAGGCCCCCAAAAATGAATTTTACTAGTGGGCCCTAGGCACCCCAGTCCAAAACCAGAGAATGCAGTTAGGGATGAGCGAATTTGTGTTTTCAAGTTCGGGGTACAAGGTTCGGGTTATCTAAGAATTCTGTTATGGATTCTGCTACCACAGGCCATAATTTATGGTCCATAGTGCCGGAATCCATAATGGAATTCTTAAATAACCCGAACCTTGTACGCCGAACATGAAACACAAGTTTGCTCAACACTAGCTACAGTATTTGACCCTCCTGTAATTAGACTCTTGCAGATAATCTGAATGGCTTGGATTACTTTGCAATGGTTGGTTGCAGCTCTCAATGGTTTAAATCACATTTTTGCACAGAAATTTTTTTTTAATTTTCACATTTAAAGCTAGGTTTACATCTGCGATGAAGGTTCTGTTAGGTGCATCTCCCGCAGATTCTATTCCTAGAGGGGAATAATAAAAACGGAAAATACACCAGAGATGTGAACCTAACCTAAATATTGTTTTTACTTAGACACAAGCTGTAGACTGTAAATATTAAAAAAACCTACAAAGAAACCTAATGCTTTATAAACTGCACCTTACATTGGACACTTTATTCCCAGCACCAGAATTCTTTTCAGCCTGTGACAGAACGGCAGCATTTTCCGTACCATCTTCCCTGAATGTAATAATCTTGTTTTCCTCTTATTCCGCTCTGTTTGTAATCTGTCTCGCTTTTGTTACAGAACAATCACATTTGGTCTTTTTCCTGCGGCAGAAGTTGCACAAGGAGTGTTTTATCTTCTAAAGACAATAATGGAAATGAAATGAAGGCATTTTCATACTTCCTGTACACAGGCCCCAGAACAAATGTGTTGTTGATGTGATTTACATTTTAAGCATAGCCCTTTTAATTGCTAGTACAAAAGGGCACTGGATGAATTTCAATGCTTATTACATAGTGTGTTCTGATCTCCCCATAAACAACATAATCAGTGTAGCAACACTTGATTTATTTGCTAGTGGGCATTTCATTCCCATGCTTAGATTTGTTTTCTGCAGACTACATTAACTGTTGTGTTGTTTCAGAAAATCATATCAGTACTTTTGTTAGTGAATGAGCTAAATATGGTTGGAAATAAATCAGGTATGAAATCTGTTCTACCTTTTCTTTGTAGGTGGAGATGCAAATTATTTGACCGATATGACCAATATTGAGAATTTTATCAGTAATCTTGTGCATTTCTTGAGATAAAGCAATATACATTACTGACATTCATTGCAAGACTCATTACCTACTTCTTTATAGATCATTTCTTTTCTCGGCAGACAGTTATAATACCATCAGATTTAAAGGGGTCCTCTCACTTCAGTAAGTGGCATTTATCATATAGAGAAAGTTAATACATGGCACTTACTAATGTATTGTTATTATCCATATTGCTTCCTTTGCTGGCTGGATTCATTTTTCCATCACATTATACACTGCTCGTTTCCATGGTTGTGACCACCCTGCAATCCATCAGTGGTGGTCGTGCTTGCACACTATAGGAAAAAGCACTATCCTATGTGAGCTCCCACAGTCCCAGCCACCAGAGAGGCTGAGGCTTTTTCCTATACTGTGCAAGCATGACCATCACTGATGGATTACAGGGTGGTCATAACCATGGAAATGAGCAGTGTATAATGTGATAGAAAAATGAATCCAGCCGGCAAAGGAGACAATATGGATAATAACAATACATTAGTAAGTGCCTAGTATTAACTTTTTCTACATGATAAATGACACTTGCTTACATGAGACAACCCCTTTAAGTTTAATTCTAAAAAAAAACAAGGTCGTACTTAAATATTTAAATATAGTACCTGAACTGATCTCAATAGATATATACAGCACCAGAAACAAAAGCTAATAATTTAAATACAGAACTAGAACCACATATATTACTAGAACTTACACATATAGCATCAGAACCAGGCTGATAACATACATAAAATACAACACCAGAACCAGAGGCGTAGCTACCGGGGGGGCAGGGGGAGCGACGGCTCCGGGCCCCGTGCCTCTGGGGGGCCCAGCAGGGATGGCCAATACAAGTGAGCGCTTCCATTAAGGAAGCGCTCACTTGTATGTAGGGACCCCCCATCATCCCACCCAGCCACATAAGAATAAAATAAAAAAGCTTTCTTACCTGTCCTGCGGCTGCCCTCCGGTCCGGCGCTCCACTCTCTTCCCTGGCCGGCGTGCACTATGACCTGACGCTGCGCTGCGATCTCATTATCATGCCATTGGTATGATAATGAGATAACAGCAGGGCTGCTGGTGGCCGCAATGTGTATTGTAATGCGTATTGTAGTGAGGGCGGCGGCCGCCGCTCACCCTGCTGATGCCGGCCCACAGCATACTTTAGGCAATCGGCCCACCGGGAAGTGTCCCGGTGGGGTACATTGCCAATCCGCCCCTGCCAGTTTGCATCAAGATCCTTTAAAATTATCATCTATGAAGATAGCTGTAATTTTGTAATGTATTTCTTTTACTTTTATTGCTCCTGTCTTCTGTTCTGGGCTGTCACATGACCATGCAGCTCCTCTTATTTCTTGTGGTGTCATGTCCATGGGCATGTCGAAACAGAAACGGGGGAGTGTCTATATAACTAGCTGGGTGGGAGGGGTTATAAACTAGCTAAGTGTTGTTAGGGGTGGTGATAGGGGAGTGTCCGTAGAACTAGAAGGTGGGAGGAGCTATAAACTAGCTGGGTGTTGTTAGGGGCAGAGATAGGGGAGTGTCTATGTAACTAGCTGGGTGGGAGGAGCTATAAACTAGCTGGGTGTTGTTAGGGGCAGTGATAGGGGAGTGTCTATATAACTAGCTGAGTGGGGGGGCTATAAACTAGCTGGGTATTGTTAGGGGTGGTGATAGGGGAGTGTCTATGTAACTAGCTGGGTGGGAGGAGCTATAAACTAGCTGGGTGGTGTTAGGGGAAGTGATAGGGGAGTGTCTATATAACTAGCTGGGTGGGAGGGGCTATAAACTAGCTGGGTGTTGTTAGGGGCAGTGATAGGGGAGTGTCTATGTAACTAGCTGGGTGGGAGGAGCTATAAACTAGCTGGATGTTGCTAGGGGCAGTCATATGGGAGTGTCTATATAACTAGAAGGTGGGAGGAGCTATAAACTAGCTGGGTGTTGTTAGGGGCTTGGATACAGCAACAGGAAGCTCTACATACAGGATGGAAACAAACCAGCGTTATTTGCTTACATGGTGAACACCAGTCAGGAGAGTCCAAATTGAAAAAAAGCATGGAGTAGATGTACATGCGTTAAGCAACCACATTAGAATAACTGCTAAAACCATAATCTTCTCAGCAAACCCCTTCAATATAATTAAAATGCTAATACTGATCACTAACATATTGACACCTCCTATTTTCTCAGCTTACACTATGTCCCTGTGGTTTTTCGTGCTATCATAATATTGAGTGCAGTATCTATTTCGTTTATCCAGAAGAACGTAATTGCCACTTGTCACGTGCAGAGTAATGCAAGCAGCAGGCTGCACTGGGCTCCATCAATCAGCCATCCGGCAGGTAATGCAGGGCGGCAGTGAAAGCCATGCCAGTAAATAACTCACATTGCTGGAAACAAATGTGTTTTTAATGAATTTGATTTGCGAGGACTGAAGTAACTGCTGAAAGCACATTTTTACAGCGGCTGCTTTGACTTGTAAAGACAAGTTCTATACAGGTACAATAAAGCAGAGTCAGGAAAATACATTCTGTTGCTGAAAACACACTTTACTTTAGATGTGTAATTGTAAGGCTACTATATTATCCATTTTCAGTAGGCCTTTGAGCTAGAATGCCTGGGTGGACTACAGTATATCATTGGTGTACTGCATTATAATGGTCAAAGTTGGCCTTCAGTGGATCCCAGCTGTAACATATGAGTATGTACTTAAAAAAAAAAAAACAAGAATGCTGGTTACATACATGGTGATTATTCCTGCTTAGGGTACCTTCACACCAGGAGCGTAGTTATAGGGGGGTGCAGAGGTAACAGTTGCCACCGGGCCCAGGAGCCTCAGGGGGCCCAAAGACCCTTGTGTTGCATAGGAAGACACCTATAGAAAGTGCATGCTGGTCAAGTTACACCTATGGCCAAGGGTGCACCACCAATGAGGCCAGGTGAAGTGATCGCCTCAGGCAGCACCAGGTAGGGGCGATAGAGGGGCAACCAAAGGGCCATGGGCTAAAGAGAAGGGGTTAAGTTAAGGAATTGGCATTGGGGAGGGGGGTGCTGTATCAGTTTTCACCTCAGGAAGCAGAAAAACTAGGTGCACCTCTACCTCTGGCTGGGCGGAAGGGGTTAGGTCAAGAATTTGGCATGGGGGGGTGCCATTTCAATTTTTGCCTCAGGCAGCATGAGAGCTATGTGCTTCCCTGCCACTGGTCACAAGGCACTGAGGGAAGGGGGCCCAAGCTGAACTCTTGCACTAGGGCCCATGAGTGTTTAGCTATGCCCCTGCTTCACACACAGCATATTATGGCACAGAAATTTCTGCAACAAAATCTGCCTCTCGTAAAGGCACCCTTATAGATTGTTTTTATGCTCTAGGTGAGTTTTTAAATAGGACCAACATTAGGATTTCCCACTTAATTTTCAGTTATCAGACCACTCATCAGGTAGGGATAGTAATCAGTAACCGTTGACCATCACTATTGGCTGGATGAAACCTGAATGTGTCCTCACCCTGGGATGTGACAGGAAAATTATTTAACATTTCTCATCTTATCCCCCAAAACGAAAATTATCTTATCTGCCTGATAGAGGAGGGAGGTGGAAAGGTGGAGCAGATAATGTTATGCTGGTACTGAATCTATCACTGTTAGGCCATTCAACTTGATCCGGGTCTTGATCCGTCCGCACTGCAAAAAATAGACATTTTTTTTGCGGTGCGGAGGCATGGTGTCACGAGTAGGCTTGCGTCTGGAATCAGACGTTCTGCGCGGCTTTCTAAGTGACATATCTGACAGGCTATTCCCTTGTTTGGGTGCTGTTCACCACACCCCTTCCCCTCAGCTGTTGCCGCTTGGCAATTAGCTTTCTCCTATTTACCCCTTCCTCTCCCAGTATCCCTTGCGGTTTATATCTTCTGCCTACCTGGTTGAGAGTGGTGTGGATCTCGGCTGATATCCAGTTGCTGAGCTATCTGCTTAAGTTAAGTTTCTTCTGTTCCTTTTGTTGTTTTCCTTTTGGAGTCTCCTGTTCCTCCTTACGCTTGGAGGAACGGGTTTACTCTCTTGTGTCACTAGACTGCAGGGTTTCCTAGGGTGCATTTAGATTAGGTTCCTGTGTATGAACTTTCCTACAACCCAGGATCGTTCATACTTGTAGTCAGCTAGGGCCTAGTCCCAGGGTCCCCTGCAGGAGGTGACCGGTTCCCTGGTTTTGTCTGTTCCCATCCCTCATACGCTCGGTGTGGCTTTTCCCCCCCACACCAGAGCGTGACACACGGAGAGCCGCAGGGATTCCGTGTGGTTCCGTGACTCCGTTCTGAATCTTCCAGATTGTGGACCCATTCAAGTGAATTGGTTTGCAGGCCATAATACAGGCACAGCCGGGCAACAGCCGTGTACATATATGGGCTCTGGGTCTATCAATATTATGAGAACACTGCTCTCAATATTATGGGGGCACTGTGGCTATTACTGTTATTAAAGGGCCACTTAGCCCAGAATCTAAACACAAAAAAGTATATTGTTTTTTTTTTTTATGAAAAAAGTGATTTAAAATGTATTTATGAACAAAATCCACATCCAAACTTCAGCATGCAGATCTTGCCATGATGCTGATTTTAAGATCCGCACAGCAGTTCAATTTGTGCACAGAAATATTCTGCGTGGACATGACAATTTGAAAATGTTGACTTTAATGTCACTGTATTACGCTGCAGATTTGCTGCACAAAAATTCACATGACAAATCCATACTTAATATGCAAGGTATGCATGTAGCTTCAAAGAGGATGTGTGACTGAAGTTTTATCTGCCAGTTAAAACCAGATAGTGGCAAATATCCTTTTTTTGTAATCTGTTTTTATTTTCTGGTTCCTGATTACGGGGCGGCCATCTTGCCTGTTCATAACAGCATTTAGAGATATCCTTTACCACAGACACCATGGTCCATAGACACAATGGTCTGGAGAGACCTCATTGACTTCTGTGGGAGAGTTTTCTAGGCATCCTTTGTGACCTGTGCAGAGGTCAGGAGGGAGTAGATAAGCTGTGATATCACCTATTGTGAATGGTGGATCCTGTGTTATCTATATATAGGTATCTATCATTAGATATCTATCATTCTAATCATGCCTATAACGATAATAATGAAAAGTGATCTGTACAGAAGTGGTGCCTATTATTAGATATAGTGGCCAGTGCGAAAACTGGAGATTTTTTTTTTTTAATATACATAGTGACATGGAAAAATAAAAAAATAACATCCCCAAATATATAGATTTAAGAAAAAAACAAACAAACAAAAAAACCTTTTTTAATACACTCTTAATATATCAGCACAATATTGTTGAGCACCTATCTGGAGCCTATAGATACAGAGAAAATTTATAGTAAAAAAGAAATGAGTAAATAAATTAACATTTTTTTATTTGAATGGATACATAGATATTTAAAACATAATAGGTGAAACTTCATAAAAACATACCAGTTCATCTATCAAACTGCAGGCCCTGGATATTTATTTTATTTTTTATTTTATTGTAATTTTATTTTTTATTTTCTCATTTCTATATTAAAAATACATTGGCAAATATTTGTTTTGAGCACCTGCCCATTATTATATCCTTCCAAAACAGGCTGATATTGTGTTATGAAACACTTGTTTACTAGAAATTGCTGTAAGACATTGATTGGCTGTTTGTTTAGTTTATTCCCTCTCATTGCTGCCTCTGACCCGTGTGTTTACTGGATTAATTTCATTGTAGTAGCTTGTATTGTCAATCCGCATTTTCATATTGCTGTCAAAGGCCATATAAATTGGCGCAATAATAAACCGTTCACAAAGCTATAGATCGGGCCGTAGCTAAAGGCTCATTGGCCCTAGTGCAAGAGTTTAGCTTGGGTCTCCCTACCTTCAGTACCCCTTCACACCTCAACTTCATACCTCAACTTCAACCTTAGCCTCAACTTCATACCTCAACACAATGTGTAGGAACCAGCTTCCCTCACACTGCAGGCCAACCCCACGCCACTTTGCAGACAGGCTCTGTGCTATGCTGGCAGCTTACCTGCGTCTATGGAATCACTTGGCTCAGGCTGTCTTCCACACCACACATCCTGACCATGTCTGGAAGTGCAGTTCATATATTCCCATAGCAACCAATCAGATTCTACCTTTCATTTTTGCCAGCTCCTTTGGCCATTTCAGTACACCTGGTCCTAACAGAATGCCTGTCAGTATCAGAAGCATTGTGGTGAAGTGATGAAGAGATTGCATTGTCAAGTCCACTAGTAGGTCTAAAAAAATGGAAGAAAAAAACGTGAAATTTAAAAAGAACATTAAAAGAAAAAGGAAATAACGTATTATGAATAGGGATAAGCGAATCGACTTCGGATGAAACATCCGAAGTCGATTCGCATAAAACTTTGTTAGAATGCTGTATGGAGCGAGTTCGGTATCTAGGTTTTTTACAGGAGAATTTAATTTCCAAAGTTATTACCTGAAGTCTTGTGAGACTTCGTGAAGTAATAACTTCGGGTCATAGGAGCCAATACATTCTAATACTGTACCTAGCGCTCTTTCCATGCAGTATTCTAACAGACTTTTATTTGAATTGACTTCGGATGTTTCATCTGAAGTCGATTCGTTCATCCTTAATTATAAATATTAAAAGAAGAAAATAAATCACTTTTTCCCCCATTATAAATTGTGTAAAAATTGGTACTCCCGTGTCTGTAACAACTTGAACCATAAAGTTATCACGTTATTTAACCCTCACTATGAAATTCATTTAAAAAAACAAAAACCACCAGAATTGCTGTTTCCCAAAATTCTACAATGAAGACAGGTCATACTGAAAAAAGCCCTGACACAGCTCCGTTGATGGAAAACTAGTAAAATAAAAATTTTTTATGGCTTTCGACACAAAAAAATAATGACTTTTTTTTTACATTTTCAAGTAGAAAACCGTAAAAAACTATCAATTTGTTGTCACGATAATCGAACTGACCTGCAGAATAAAATTAACATGTCAGTCATACTAGTGAATGCCATAAAAGCGAACCCAAAAACAAGAACCCAATTGTATCATTACAATTCAGAACCAAATTAATAACTTTTTACAATGTATCATATGTACTCTGTAAAAAAGTATTTAGTCAGCCACCAATTGTGCAAGTTCTCCCACTTAAAAAGATGATAGAGGCCTGTAATTGACATTATAGGTAGACCTCAACTATGAGAGACAAAATGAGAAAACAAATCCTGAAAATCACATTGTCTGATTTTTAAAGAATTTATTTGCAAATTATGGTTGAAAATAAGTATTTGGTCAATATCAAAAGTTCACCTCAATACTTTGTTATATATCCTTTGTTGGCAATGGCAGAGGTCAAACGTTTTCTATGAGTCTTCACAAGGTTGGCACATACTGTTGCTGGTATGTTGGTCTATTCCTCCATGCAGATCTCCTCTAGAGCACTGATGTTTTGGGGCTGTCGCTGGGCAACATGGACTTTCAACTCCCTCCAAAGGTTTTCTATGGGGTTGAGATCTGAAGACTGGCTCGGCTACTCCAGGACTTTGAAATGCTCCTTACAAAGCCACTCCTTCGTTGCCCTGGTGGTGTGCTTGGGATCATTGTCATGCTGAAAGACCCAGCCATGTTTCGTCTTCAATGCCCTTGATGATGGAAGGAGGTTTGCCCTCAAAATCTCACGATACATGGCCCCATTCATTCTTTCATGTACACGGATCAGTCGTCCTGGTCCCTTTGCAGAGAAACAGCCCCAAAGCATGATGTTGCCACCCCCATGCTTCACAGTAGGTATGGTGTTCTTTGGATGCAACTCAGCATTCACTCTCCTCCAAACATGACAAGTTGTGTTTCTACCAAAAAGTTCTACTTTGGTTTCATCTGACCATATGACATTCTCCCAATACTCTTCTGGAACATCCAAATGCTCTCTAGCAAACTTCATATGGGCCTGGATATGTACTGGCTTAAGCAGGGGGACACGTCTGGCACTGCAGGATCGGAGTCCCTGGCGGCGTAGTGTGTTACTGAGTGTGTAGCCTTTATTATGTTGGTCCCAGCTTTCTGCAGGTCATTCACTAGGTCCCCCCGTGTGGTTCTGGGATTTTTGCTCACAGTTCTTGTGATCATTTTGACCCCACGGGGTGAGATCTTGCATGGAGCACCTGATCGACGGAGATTATCAGCGGTCTTGTATGTATTCCATTTTCTAATTATTGCTCCCACAGTTGATTTCTTCACACCAAGCTGATTATCCTGCCTATTGCAGATTCAGTCTTCCCAGCCTGGTGCAGGTCTACAATTTTGTTTCTGTGTCCTTTGACAGCTCGTTGGTCTTCACCATAGTGGAGTTTGGAGTGTGACTGTTTGAGGTTGTGGACAGGTGTCTTTTATACTGATAACAAGTTCAAACAGGTGCCATTACTACAGGTAATGAGTGGAGGACAGAGGAGCCTCTTAAAGAAGAAGTTACAGGTCTGTGAGAGCCAGAAATCTTCCTTGTTTGTAGGTGACCAAATACTTATTTTCACTATATAAATATAAAGACCGCGCGCTACACCTACAAAATGGCCATGCAACAATATCAAACTACTGGGACAGGTACCGATAGCGTAACGTAACTCTTAACTGTTCTCTAGGGTTACCTTGGAACCACCCGTGTATCTTGTTCCACTCTTGTACCACTCAGGACAACGCATTTGTCCGAAACGCGTTGGAAGGTATTCTGGTCTCTATTCAGGGTACAGTACCCGTAGCTATTTGGTGACTTCACCTGCTGCTCCATTGTGAGCGCAAGCTGCAAACTTTTTCATCAGCGCGCGTGTTACCGACCGGGGTGCAATGCGCAAACAAAGCAGATCAACTTAACAGCCAGTCAGTCAGCTATTGAGTGGAACAAGATACACGGGGTGGTTTCAAGGTAACCCGAGAGAACAGTTAAGAGTTACGTTATGCTATCGGTACCTGTCCCAGTAGTTTGATATTGTTGCATGGCCATTTTGTAGGTGTAGCGCGCGGCTTTATATTTATATAGTGGTTTTATTTACCTTTTACAGGCGGCGGGTGTGTAGTAACACCGCAGAGACTGTAGCCAGCACGATAAAGGGAGTGGTGATTACTAGCGCCGGTGCTAGTTTTGTTTATGGTTGTTAAATACTTATTTTCCAACATAATTTGCAAATAAATTCTTTAAAAATCCGACAATGTGATTTTCTGGATTTGTTTTCTCATTTTGTCTCTCATAGTTGAGGTCTACCTATGATGTCAATTACAGGCCTCTCTCTTCTTTTTAAGTGGGAGAACTTGCACAATTGGTGGCTGACTAAATACCGGTACTTTTTTTCCCCACTGTATGTAATAAAATATATATATATATATATATATATATATATATATATACATATAATCTAAAACTAAACTATGGAACTAAATGTGTAAAATAGATTTCAAAAAGGTAGCCCTCTGTGACTGCATTATGCCTAGCCTCCTTAAAGGGAACAAATGTGGATATTTTCTATTATTTAGGTAACAGATCTTTAGAAATAGTAAGGGAATGCAGCAGACAGGAACGATCTCACTTGTTCAAAGACACAGTGTTCTCTCTATGTTCCCTATTATGTCCTTGAGACGCAAGTATGTATAATAATATAGGCTTTGGGACCCTTTAATCTTGCTAGTATTCAGCTAATAGCTCATAAGCTTAAACAAGCTGCTTTTACCATCTGACTTCCAGGCAGCACATATCTTTAATCAATCTACCGTATTCACTGCTTATGCAGTCTTATTGATCTGTGCCCTAGGGAGAATCAATGCATGTAACCCATGTTATTTAATTTAAACTGAAACTAGTGTAGATGAGGTGGGAGGAAATGGACATGTATCAAATTTATGTCATTTTTATTCTTTATTCTTTCTCACCCCAATTACAAAATACTATATATACCATCTATATTCCTACACTAACATGGTTTCTATTCACTTGACAACATGTCCTATTGTAATTTCTGTCAGGTAAAGGTTTGCCCACTGTCTGTAAATTTATAGACAGTCTACAAATACCAGGAATCCATGTTTTTGTTTTTTTATTAAACTTTTGCACAGCACATGCGCCAATACATGATGTGCCCAGCACAAACTGTCCCGGCTCAGCCCTGAGGTGGAGATTGAGTGCTTCCAACCACAAAGACGGGGACCAGGAATTGTGAGGAGGCTCAACTGATAGAATATTAGGGGGTGAATAAGAAGAAAAGACAGGGAAGATTTGGACAAGTGAAGTGAGGAGGTCTACTGCTGGTGTATGTACAGATGGACGTACACTGCTGTGACATATTGGTAGCCTACAGTGGCCTTCAGCTTACAGGATACAAGTCAAATTCATTTGTATGATGTGTGGTGAGAGGGTAGTTATTCTGGCTTCTTTGGGGACTGAGCAAGGGTATACTGGCAAGTGGTTGGACTGGGTTCTGTCAGCCACAGCCTCTGTTCTCCTGCTCTTCACTACAGGAGGACTTAGTTGTAATGAAAACCGATGCTTCCTTCTGACATCACCCAGATGGGTTACAGTTAGAGTTGAGCGAACGTGCTCGTAACGAGCACTGTAGTACTCAGATCCCCTGCGCTTGCATGGGCGCAGCCATCCGGCTCCGCCCCCATTGACTCACAGTGAGAACGGAGCCGGATGGCTGCGCCCATGCAAGCGCAGGGGATCTGAGTACTACAGTGCTCGTTACGAGCACGTTCGCTCAACTCTAGTTACAGTATTTAAACAAGATCTTGGCCTGGTCTCCTTGCCTGCAGATCAAAGTACATCTTGGGCTTGTTATTTTGTTTACTGATATTATTGTCAACTCTGTTCATATGATCCTGACCCTTTTCTTGACATCAGCCTGTCTTGTGCATTCGATTTTTTGCCTGGTTCCTGTGGTTCTACTCCTGGTATCCAATCTTGGCCTGTCTTCTGACTATAGGCGGGCTGGCCATGAAACCTATAGGGAAATCTTCCGGGGATGACCTCACGGTCATCGGCTTGGTACATAATGATCTGATGCTGTGAGCATCAATTACTTATGCACCTGGCCAACAGCCGGAGGTGTTCTCTTGAACTCACCTGTATCACCATCCTCAGGAGAGTGAGACAGGTGAATACTATGGTGAGGGCAGCAATATCTTGTTCTGCACTGTGGTATTTGTGCAGCACTGGTATATTTGGTTCTACTGGGGCGTTATTTTTTTATGGTATTGCAGGCCCCCGTACTTTTGTTGTCCCTGCCTACTTGTATTGCCTTTTATCAATTTAGACCCTCCTACAACATGGGGCCACTTCTAGGTTTTTTTTCCAGGGTCACTTTAAGTTTCCAGTCTGCCCCTGGTTCCATTCCATTCCATCCTCAGGCTTGCTACTGTACATCCTATTATTTTGTTGACGATCCCTAGCTGTGCTCCGCGCTTTGCTACAGCTCCTCTACAATTGCAATTTACTCTTTTGTTTTTCACTGTCCGCATTTTCTGCAGATAGCACATGTGTTTTTTTTCACAAATCATTATTTTTTTACTGACCATGAATGAATAATGGTGACTGGTTGCAGGGCACAGGTCACAATTGTTGACTGCATAATTTTAAAATAAAGGTTTTTTTCCCTCTCTAACTTTTTAATTGCTCCCCAGCACTTCCCAATATTGCATCAAGCATTTTGGAACTAGATGGGCTAACCATATATACATTCGATTATTAAACAGGTTTTCCAAGTTAAAAAAAAAAGCCATGCCCCTGTATATGTGCAAAAATAACAAAAGAAGTGAAACTTACCCCTTTCTCTTCCCTGCTGCTTCCAGTCACTGCTCAGGCCATTGATTGGTAGCAACCGTGACCTGTACATGGAATGTTCCTGCCAAGGCCAGGAGAAAAAACAGCAGCAGGAAGAACTGGAACTCAGTGCAGGAAGCAGCAGGGGAGAGCCAGAGCATAGTGCAGGAAGCAGCAGGGAGAACCAGAGCACAGTGCAGGAAGCAGTAGAGAAGAACCAGATCACAGTGCAGGAAGCAGCAGGGGAGAGCCAGAGCACAGTGCAGGAAGCAGCAGGGGAGAACTGGAGCACAGTGCAGGAAGCAGCAGAGGAGAACTGGAGCACAGTGCAGGAAGCAGCAGGGGAGAATCGGAGCACAATGCAGGACGCAGCAGGGGAGAACCGGAGCACAGCACAGCAAGCAGGATATGTATGTAATGGGTAAGTATTGACACAGATACATAGGCTGCCCATTTTTATTTAACTTGGACAACCCCTTAAAAATGTTGGCCCACCTAAAGATAGCTATGCACGTCAGATCAAAGTTGATCCCACTAGCTAATTTCAGGCAGTGGTCTAATGTGTATGTGGCCTCCCAACTGTGCCCCAACAGCAGATGTTGGATTAAAAAGCCTTCAAGCTTGTTGGATCGCAGCATACATGTTCCTTTGTTCCTGTGGTAGATAATCTGCTGCCAAATGGGTTTCCACTTACTCCCCTCTCCCTATTGAAGTAACACGTGGGCGAGCTGACCATGCATGTTTATGATAAGTAGGGGAAATATCATGTCTGTCAGTCAAAATATCTCTAGTCTATGGCTGGCCTTATGGGGGGTCCTGCTAAGTAAGATAGGATTGTTAAATCTGGAGCAACAATTTTATTTTCTAATTCCACAATTCAACTTCTACTTTCTGTGATCAAATGAAATGGAAATGTCTGTTCACGCTTTAATCACGTTCTCCTCAAGTTACTGGTGAATCATTTCACACAGAGATATCCTATACTGAAAACCTACATAAGTTATCATTTTCGGTTGTTATATATATTTTTTTTTTACTGATCTGAACTTTATACATTGTGACTTTGAGTGTAATCATTCCCAAGTTCAGAAAGTATGGAACTTATTACACTGATAAAATCAAAAGATTCATCTTACAAAGCTGCTTATGCTCTATTGATCCCGGATTCTGCAGACGTCAAACTGCTCTTATAATTGCGTTTATAAAGCAGTTATCCAATCTCTCAGTGGCACAGGGCATTGACTTAGCAGGAGATACTTCAAGGTTCTTTGGAAATTATTTCAAGTAGAAAAGGTGATCATTACAATTACAAATAGTCTGAATAACCATGGGACTAACACAAGACACAACAGTATAGCATTTGGGGTATTAAAGGGGTTTTCCAGGTGTATAATATTGATGACCTATCCTCAGGACAGATTGGCAGGAGTGTGACACCCTGCACCATCCAATCAGCTGTTTGGTGTCCTGGCTGGCTCACACGTTACCAAGCTCAGTGCCTTAGTTTGGACAGCGGCTAGGTTTGGAATTGCTCAGCCCCGTTCACTTCAACATTTCCGAAATGTTCAGTATCAGTTTATTAAATTTTTTATGATGTTTCAGTGCTTGTGTTCAGAGGCTAAAACCTAGTTTTCAAAACACATACCAAAGTTTTGATCAAAAGTTTTGATCATGGGGGTCTGAGTGCTGAAATTCCCACCAACCACTAGAACGAAAAAAGAGAAACACTCGCATAGTCTACTGGAGCAGTTGTAACCTATCAATTTTAGCTTCTAGGAGACTTCTGAAAAATGCGCCACCTTTATCTTACACTAGTTTTGATATATCTTCACCCAGTTTACCTGTAAGGCCACCTGTACACAATCAGGTTATGATCAGGGTTTCTGATGAAGGTAAAACAAGGTGTGGATTCACAAAAGAGAGAAAGTAGAATCTGCCTGTTAGGGGCCGTTCAGACGGTCGTGATATTGCGGGTCCACAAAAATGCAGATACGCAATACCACGGATCCTGAACGGTGTGTGTTCCGCAATTTGCGAAACACACATTGCCGGCACCCCATAGAAGATGCCTATTCTTGTCCACTGTTGCGAACAAGAATAGGACATGTTCTATATTTTCTTCCATGCTGTGGCTCGGCAAGATCGCACGAAGTGAATGGGGCCGTATCTATTTTGCAAAATTGCGGAATAGATGCGGACACATTCACACGGTGGTGTGAATGAGCCCTTATACTTAGGATGCTGCCACACTTCGAGACTGCTCTGCACTTTTGATGTGGCAATAAAAACACATGCGTGTTTTTGCAACAACATACCTGCGTTTATGATGCATTTTCCTTGAGCAAAGGAAAAACACACAGCAAAATTGAATTACATTCATTACAAAATAAAGTTACATTAAGATAATTTAAGTCTGTTGTATTTTCCCTTTACTGAAAAAAAATTTGCATAATTGCAGGTATGTTGTTGCAAAAACCACGTGTTTTTTTTTGCAGCATCACAGCGACGTGTGACAGCACCCTCACTTTCCCTTTTTAATCTACACCTGGTTTTGGCTTCAAAAACTGATCGGAAAACTAGATCAAAACCGCAGTGGTTGATCAATTTGAAACAGATTCCTTTTTTCTTTTTTTTTTTACCTAAACACAAAAAACGGATGCAAATTCAAGTTATGTGTCTGGCCTTTTGATAGATCCTTTACCGAAACATAAAAACTGGATACAAACTGAATATTATATGTCTGGCGTGTGGATGGATCCTTTGTTAATTATTTTTTTCCTGTTTAAGTACCTGGAGAGTTTCCAATGCATATAAACATGAAAATAGAAAACAGGGCTCTAATTCCAGACACAGTCTTGTACAGGTGAATACCAGATCCTGATTTGTGTACACTACATTTCAAGAAAATGTTTCCAGCTCATATAATGTTTTCTTTGGACATATTACTTGCGAGGAGGAGAAGATATGCATATCCCAGCGCCAATGCAATTTGTTCATACAATACTGTACTTGAGGCTTTAAAGAGGTTTTCTGGGATTTTAATATTGATGACCTATCCTCAATGTCAGATCGATGGGGGTCTGACACCCAGCACCCCCACTGATCAGCTGTTTGAAGAGAAGGCTGCCTTCCCACGGCTAATCATAAGAAGCCATGCCAGTCACTTCTATGGGATGGCTCCTTCCTATGCATTTTATGTAACCACATCTCTTTTGGTACGTTATGCAAAACCAGGTGTCACATTCTTGTACCTAAACTTTCAAATGGGGTTTTCCTATCTTCTGTTATTAACGACACCGCCAACCAGCTGTTTGAAGAGGTAGTAGTGCGACAATGAACCACACCTGTAGACCACAAGAAGAAAAAACTTGTAGCACAATACATACAGTTACAAAACAATTCAACACACAATCGTGAACCTGAATGATACCCCAAACTACCGAAAAACCTGGCGTTAAACTTGTTGCACCATCTAGTTGGCCTCTGTCTTCCTCAGGTTGTGCTGCAATGGTGCTTGTAAGCAGCCATGTAACTCCTGTAGGAAGTCACTAGAGCCTGCTGGTCATGAACATCTACTTTTGAGCATGAGCGGGAGAGAAAAACTGTGAATTTAATGCACATATGGACCAGCCCTAAGATAAACAGGCTGAACATTTTGCCTACACTGATACATTGGGGGTTTATTGTAGGCGCATTTCACTGTACAGGCACATAGAGAGAAATTTATTAAGAGTGATATATGAAATGCTATGGAGTAATGTGCTGGAGATAGATTTGCCAAGAGTATTAATAGTTGTACACCTCAATAAATTTGGCACATCTTCTAGCAGCACCATAAGTCAAATCTAGATTTGCACTATCGTTTGCAATAGTTCCTGGCGTGATTTATGGTGCATCTTTTGGACCATGAAGGGGACAACCCTCTTGGTAACCCCACTTTAACCTTTTTTTGTACTAAAATGCATCTTGCTCAAATGTGTGACTTTTGTACTCCAGAAAACTGGAGTATTGGATTTGATAGATTTCTCTTATAATTGTATACACCCAATACATTTCTTTGGTGCCATTCTTTGAATGTTTCCACCCAAATGAATGACCACACTCACTGTGTACCTTGCCTAAGCAATAATCTGAAGAATCTGTGTATAGTCCACTGTGTAAGGTCCACTTTGCAAATTCTATAATGTGCAATGGAGTTATGTAACCTACTTATAAGGTATATATTTGTAGTATTTGTAGTTCTCCAGCAATTTACAGATTACACCTTCCCTGATCAGTCTACCCATATGTATACGGTATATGCTTTGGATAATTCCGAACATAATGCCTGAAAGCTGCCAGACATAATTTCACCATTTACGCTGCTAATAGCTTTACAGCACTGTGTGACTTAATGAATTAGTTAATGGGCATATATGAATATTTAACTCATTTATACATTAATTTGTTGAAACACAAAGCAGCACAATTTTCTGTGCCCCAGGAACGTGAAAATGGTCATATGTTTTATAGAAATAGCCATATGGCCATCTTTCAAGACATTAACCTTCTGGCAAATCTGAATTTAAATGTTATGTCTTGTTTTGCTCACATAATTCTGTTTCCAGCCACAGTGCAAGCCTGTACTTTTATCCGAGAAGCTTCTGCATAGCCTATTAGAGGCTCTTAGAAGACATTCCATTGTAAATGAACATAAAGTATTACATTATGCCACAAACCCTTTCTAGCATTTAACTTATCTGTATATTAAGGGGTTGTCTCACTTTAGTAAATAGGATTTATTAAATTTAGTAAATAGGATTTATTATGTACAAGAAGGTAAAGGGGTTATCCAGGCATTTCATATTGATGACCGTGCTCACTGCGCAAACCGTCTCCCCATACAGCTGATCAGCGGGGGTGCCGGGTGTCGGACCGGTTATTAATGACCTATCCTGAGGATAGGTCATCAATATGAAATGCCTGGATAACCCTTTTAATACAAACCACTTACTAATGTATTGTGATTGTCCATATTGCTTCCTTTGCTGGCTTGATTCATTTTTCTATCA
Source organism: Rhinella marina (assembly GCA_900303285.1). Taxonomy (NCBI): domain Eukaryota; kingdom Metazoa; phylum Chordata; class Amphibia; order Anura; family Bufonidae; genus Rhinella; species Rhinella marina. Next base: position 226,457 of record ONZH01018553.1, on the reverse strand, counting down.
CATCATACACTGCTTGTTTCCATGGTTATGACCACCCTGTAATCCAGCAGTGGTGGCCGTGTACACTATTGGAAAAAGCACTAGTCTATGTGTGGTACCACGGTCTTGGCCAACAGATATGCTAGCACATTTTCCTATAGTGTGCAAGCACGACCACCACCACTGATGGATTACAGGGTGGTTGTAACCATGGATACGAGCAGTGTATAATGTGATGGAAAAATTGTGATGGACAATCACAATACATTAATAAAGGCCTTGTATTAACTTTCTCTACGTGATAAATGCTATTTGCTGAAGTGAGACAACTACTGTGATATTCATGGAAGGAACCGTGACATCAGAGCAAGTTTCAGTCAGGTAAGCTGTCATGACATCATAAATGGGATCAACATTGAATAGCTGAATTTTAGAGTGGTTTAGAGTTAAAAAGGTAATTATGCCTCTGAAACGCAGAACAGCTACACGTTACAGCCATATTCCATAGATTTCGTAGCATGTAAGTATTCATTTCCCCTGTAGTTACTCTGCAGGGAAAAGAAAATCACTGCCTATTAGATTTTCACAGAATATGCCAAAAATGTCTGATAGAGGTGTGTGTTCCACATCTGAGACAAGTACCTATTTGAAGAATCGGGGTCCCCAAACCCCCGCTCCCCCTGATGAGGATAATGGACGGAGATGTGGCTGTGCATATGTACAAACCCACTTCTATCAGACATTTATGACATATCCTGTGGATAATGTTTGAGTTCTCTTTAGCCTGCCGGTCACATAACAGTGTAATCAATGCGTCTCCTCAACCCTGTTTACAAGAAATCACACTTTGAAATTGTACCATACATCAGCTAAATGCAGGGCTGGAGTCATGGGGGAGTCTCCCTGCAATAGTAGAGTCACAGGATCACCGATCTTACCTCTATTGACATGCCCCTAGTTTGGCCATGTCATCCTTGGCATGTCTAGGAGCATGTCAATCAACCTAAGAGAGATTTCCCTGTGACTCCAGGACCTGCATTTAGATCATGTCATGTAAAGTTTCAAAGTGTGAGTCCTTGCGTTGAGAAAACTTGTACTTAAAAAAAAAATTGATTAACTGTTATGTAACCAGTAGCAGCATGATATAGTTAGGCAGGCCATAAGATGATTACAGGTCTCCTTTAAATGTCTGAGATGGTAAAAGAAATGGAATTCACTCACAACAATAATGTTAAATATAATTTAATATTAAAACATTTGATTATATGTTAATAAACTTTCACAGTTTTCCTTACATTTCCTCAACTCTTTAGGGATGCCCACCTTATCTTTTTGAGCATTATCTATAAGTAACACACTTGTATGTGTCCACGTGTGTACTGTGTACTTTTATGCTTTGTTTTTTGTCAACAATAAATACATAAATAAATAAATAAATATAACTAATAGATATGAGTTATACATGTTTGCTTGCATATGGGGCATATTTTTTGTATGAACTAAGATGACAGGCAAGCTCTTGAAATGTAAATCAGGTACTGGGTGCTGGTAATTGGTGGAAATGATGGCATGGGAGATCTTTGAAAAGCTGATAAAAATACAAAAGGGGAGCGTTATCATAGCTTGGCTACATACGCTGGGCTAGGATAACCAGGCGCACTGCCGGGTGCCTCGTCACAAATTAGGCTCAGAATCTGGAAGTCCATGCGCCTATATTGATATCTATACCTGCCACTGGCTGGTGTATATTTCAGTGTTCTTGTAGATGATAAATGTGGCTAGCTGCTGGGCCCCACTCCCTCCCTGCCCTTATCATACCCCTTTTGGGGAAACTGGCAAGGCCTGTGGAGAAACGCCACTTGCACAAATTGTTTGTGCACGTGGCATTTAAAAAGTTGCAAACGTGTGGCATATTTTAATGATAAATCTTCTGGCCTAATGTTTTTTCAGCCTTTTATGCAGACTTCTATCTTTATCTTAAAGAGGTATTCCCATCTTAGACAATGGGGGCATATCGCTAGGATATGCCCCCATTGTCTTATAGGTGCTGGTCCCAGCGGTGGAGATATGAAGAACGAAGCGCTCATAGAAATGAATGGGAGCGCACCGCGCAAGCGCGGCCACCAATGCCATTCATTTCCATGGAGCCGATGGAAATAGCCGAGCCAGTGCTTGACTATTTTCGGCGGACCAAAAAAAATTAATGGAGGGCGGCTGCTCATGCGCAGTGTGCCCTCCTTCTCTTTCGGGGCTCCGTTCTCGTTATAGGTGTCCCAGCTGAGGTCCCAACTATGTTTTATGTAAATTTCAGGCTGAAATCCTCATTTTATCATTCATTTTCCAAACCTCCATACTCAGTTGTCAACCTGCTCCTGCTTTCAGACTTTTCTCATATGGGCATGCTCCCAATAATATATGCTGGATGTGAGGTCTATGTGTCCAGGATGTTGATGACTTCCCCCTGCAAAATGCTTTGTGGATATTTCCCTTCTTGTCTACAGTCTTTGTGAGCTGCTTCCCATAGATTCTTTGCCCCCTCTCCACTCTTTGATATGTCTTGTACAATTTTCTTCTCCTCCCTGCTACTATGACTGTAAAAAAGGAAGGAGAGCAGAGATAAACGGTAGCAGCACTCTGACTGATTTAGGTCAGATTCAGCAGCACCCGCAGCTAGCTGGACTTACACACACTCTGTGGATGTAAAATTGTTAGATTTTTTTTTAATTGAAGCAAATGAAAAGTAAATAAAATAATGCAAAGGTGTCCATAGCTTTTAAACTAGCTCACATTAGTATTTATGCCGATGATAGAGGCATGACTGTAATAACCTAAGCCACAGTTTTACACTTTCAGCACATATGGTCATGCTGTTGTGAAATACCATTTTGGTTGACTATTGAGTATCCTGCATTCTGAATTGCCAGGAGCCTTCTTTCAGAAAGCTAATATTTCCTGAGGGAGAATTCATAGTGACACTAAGGTATTGATATAATACAGTTATTCAGTGTGTGGAACAGAAACAAAGTGTAAAATAAAACATTTGCAAGAAACTTGTGTGTAAAATCCTCTGAAGCAGAGCACCCTGTGGTGCCTTGAGACAGACAATCCTTCTATCTTTATCTGTTTCTACAACTAATAAATAGTGTATGTAAGGGCATATTCCCATGTTTTTTGCATTATGTTCTTTGCTTTGAACCTGTCATCAGTTTGTATCAGCTTTTGAATCCATAGCTCAATGATTTTAATAGGAGCAAACTAACTAAACTAATTAAGATTGATATAAACATCTCTAACATAATGAACAGTTCCTGATCAATTTTTAACAAAGGGTCAATTTCTAACATTTATCTCTTTTCATTTGACCCTAACAGCCGCACAATAATGGGGTATTTCTGCCCCGTGTACTGTAGAAAATATGGAAATTTTAATAAAATTAATTAGAACACTGCTTCTTAACTATAAAGGCTGATGGTTCCACTCCCTGATGTGATATAAAGGATAGTGTTGAGCGAGCATGCTCGGCCGAACTCGCTGTTCGGCGGAGCATGCCTGCGCTCGGGTGCACTCGGTGTTCGGCCGAACACTGAGTGTACTCGAGCGCAAAGCTCGAGTCCCCTAGACGTTATGACCCCAATGCAAGTCAATAGGGACGGATCCGTTTGGTGTGACACACTAGTAAACGGATCTGTCCTTATTGACTTGCATTGGGGTCATGACAGATCTGTCCTTACCTTTCCCTGCAGCTCCCTCCTCCCGTCCATCAGGTGGCGCTGTGGTAAAAATTACCACTCTGCGCGCCGTCATCCTGCTGGAGCAGGTCGGGAGCTGCCAGGGAAGGTAAGAATGTCTCTGTGTCTGTGTGTGTTTTTTTATTTTTATTTGGGGCACTTGTGTAAACCAGGCACCCCCTGCTCTTCCGAGCGGGGGGTTCCTGGTTTACTCCCATAGACTTCAATTATGCTTGGGTGCTCGGCCGAGCACCCCTGAGTGCTCGGCCAGATCATCACTAATAAAGGACTTAATAAACTAAACCAAAGGATGCTTGTGCTGCTGTTAGGACTAAGGGAAAACAGAAGTAAATGATTTCCTTACATTCTACCAACAGCTCAATAGGGGAGTTAACAAAAAGTATCCCCATAGAAAAGGTCCTCTTGTAAGATAAAATTCAAAATAGACCACACGAAGGCCATACTTTCTGAAATCCAGGTAATTGAAAAAAGTCAAAGAGGCTACACTGCGAATCTGATCCAAAGGAATTAGACTCCTCTCTGCCTAGGAAGTTGACACAGACTAGCTGGAATGGACCTTAAAGGGGTAATTTGGTTTTAATAATTACATTTATGTTATTTTATTTTGGAAATAGGACGTTGAACAATTTTCTAATATACATCTATTAAAACTTTTGCTTGCAGATCTTTAATATATCCATATATTAGATTAGCCTCTCCCTAAAGAAAAACAAAATGGTACGGCCCATTTTAGTCCTGTAAATGTATCCATAGGAGAGCTGGATTAGACTTTATCCAGTCATATGAGCTGTCATGTGACCCTCACAAGTCTCATTTGACCTGGCTTTTAATAAACTACCTGGGTATCTAACAGGTGAATAGCAGTGTATTGAGAAGCAGAACATATACAATATATACAGTATTACTACCTGCAGCAGCACCTCATCATGTCTGTCTGTGTAAAAACAGATCTGTATGTGTTGTGTTTGTTTTTTTAACACTAAACTTTATTGACATGACATCACCTACAGGCAGTCAGCCACAACAACATCACCTAGATTCAGGTGGCCATTTTATCTTGATTAATGTTAAAAAGGGATGGAAGGGACCTCAAAAATACTTTGTCATGCTGGAAGGGATAAGGTATCAGAAGCAGAAACGACTTGAAGTTCCCTTTCCCTGTAATAGCTAATAAGAAATATATCTTGAGGGAAAGAAACTTGTGGTCAACCTTCTCTAAGAGCTGAAATGGAGGAGCACACAAGCCATACCGTCCTCAAGGAACTCGCTTGAGGACAGTAGTTCTCAATCTAGTACAACCCTTAAAAGAACCCGTCACCACAAAATGCAGCACACTCTACAGGCAGCATGTTATAGAGCAGGAGAAGCTGAGCAGATTGATGCATCGTTTTGCAGGAAACCATTCAGAAAAACTTTTAAAACCCTTTTAAAATCCTTCTGAGCTCATTTGCAAACTAGACTATCTTATCAGTGATTAATAGCATTCTTTATATGTGTGTATATACAAATAGTTTTCAGTCACTAATAAGACAGCCCACTTGTACAACTGAACTCAGGAAAAGCTTTGATGGATAAAATTACAAGTTTAGCTGAATATTTTCCGACAAAACTACATATCAATGTGCTCAGCTCCTCCTGCTCTATAACATGCTACCTGCAAATTGCACTGCATTTTGTACTAACAGGTTCTCGGTAAGGAACCTCTTGACAAGAGGGCCCTGGATAAGGGTCTGTCTAAGAAGGCAGACATGGCACAGACCTGGACTTTGAAGGTAGTTACGCTAAGGCATTTGTCTAGGCTGTCATGAATAAAGTCCAGAATATTGCATAGATATGAGTTACAGCTGTCTACTTTCTTCTGGGCATATCAGGATATAAAGATCCGCTTCACTCCTACATAGCTCCTCTTAGTAGATTCAGCTCTAGAGTGACCCTGTATCCTTATGACTGCTTCATAAAGCTCTCTTTATTGAAATAGGGCTGGTGAAACTCCAGGATGTCAGGATGACTCTTCAGATCTGGGCTGAGCTGAGTACTCTGAGATACCAGGTTCTGCACTGGAATAAGTCTCCAATATTTCCATTGGCCAGAAGGGTTTGATGACTGTTACCTTGCCTGAAGGGTTTGATGGTCTGATCTTGCCTGATTTTCCTCAATATTCACAGTATCATGGAAACAGGTTCGAATATATAGGCCAATGTATAGAGCACCGACTACCAACAGACTGTCCTCCTGATATAGTGATCTGCTGGAAGATCTCTGGGCACAGAAACCATTCTCCCAGGACTGGGTGATCTCGACTCAGGTGGTCAACCACAACATTGAGAGATCCTCAATTGTGGACTGCAAAAAGGTGGGAAAGGTTCTTTTTTCCCATGACAAGATCATTCAGACATCCGTAAGAAAGGATTGAGATTGGGTGTCTCTCTGTTTATTTGTGTGTAAGACGGAGGTCATGTCTGACCTGATCTTTACTGGTTACACAGGCAAAGTATCTAGCAGCTAAAATCATGTAAGCTTTATTTCTTCAATACTTAAAATTCAGATGTGCACATTTGCCACAATCTGGCAGAGAATCAGCGGGACACAAACCGATGCATGATATGGTCCGTCCGATTCCTTGCATTTTTCCTGCCGGATGAGGTGGCCTGAGCAAAGTGCCGCAGGTGTGAAAGTAGCCTTACCCTGTATGTTTTGTAGTGCTGTATATAATATTAAGATGGAATAGGTTAGGTTGAGAATTTGGCATGGGGGGTGGGTGGCGGGGCCCAGGCACATTCTTTGCACAGGGGCCCTCTGCTGTCTGTACAACCAACAAGATATATGGAGTAGAAATGACAAGATAATCAATCAAAATACATGATCAAATATATGATAATTTTATTACAAATCAAAATTACACATGATTAGCAACACACAAAAATATTAAAAACCATAAAAATCATGTGATTAGTTAATTATCATATGGCCAATAACATCAAGAGTATCACTATTCAAAAATAGACTGTCAGTATAATCCACCAATTCCGACACACACGCACACACGCACCTGATGATTATATAAAATAGATGTCACTCATTATGTGGCGTGCTAGCGTCCTGTCATGTGCCGGCCGGGGGAAACTATGTGCTACCGAGATCCAGAAGACAAGGACCGCGCGAAGTATCGCACGATCCAAACCAATCCGGAGGTGGAGCATTGTATGCCAGAGATAGTTTTATTTCAAGCCAGGCCCTCCTTATCCCAAATCCACGTGTGGCAGGACCCTCTAGCTCATTTGTGCACTGACATTTGATTAGTTAATATTGGCTATATATCTTACCATTTGTAATGATGACTTATGAATATATCATATGATATACAATCGGTCTGAATAACTTTGATGCCGTGCAGCTACAAGAGGGAACAAAAGTGTAGTTCTACTATTGACCAACAGGTGGAAACATGTGACCTGAAAACATCTGCATCAACATGATACACTGCAACTCCAGTAGTACAGAGAGATGTAGGATTGTCTCTTGCATGGTCAATATGTAATTAATATATATAACAATAATATACATAATATACATAACAAAAAATATTGCATCTCTGTCACTGTGATGGTGTGAGATATAACTCTAGCAGATCAGAATAAATACGAGCATGTCTGTATAGTGTTTTATTGCACTTTGTCTGCTGTACAAGACAGTGGCTATGTTTTACAGGGAATCTGTGACCATAGATTTGAACAATAATCTGCAGTAATATTTGAATAGTGCTGCATCTAAAGAGTCCAGATCACAATTTCTTATTTTCCTACTACCCTTAGTTCCCAGATGTCAGTGTTTAAAGCATGGTTTTTATTTGTTTATATAATACAAAATTATACAATTTTCAAATATATATATTTAAACTTTTGCTTACATATCTCTTTTATATCAGGTTGTTGATCCCTATCTGCACAGTGGAATGGTATAGCCCATGAATCAGTCAGTCCTGTGTAATGCATCCATGGCTTAACTGAAACATGGCATCAGTCGTGCAATCATTAAAACCGGAATACCTCTTTAAGTTAGCATGGCACAGAAGTCCGGACTGCGTATTTCAGCACAGATTTCAGCACTGATAGCAGGAGAGCAGGGGGTAGCAGGAAAGTAAAAATGGTCATCTGGACTCCTTATGTGCAGTACTACTCATGTATTACTGAAGATAATAGTCCAGAATCATGGTGACAGATTCTCTTTAACTCCAGAGCTGCTGGTGCTGCTAAATCTGACACAGATTTAGTAATGGGAATTCAGAAAAACTGAAACTTCGTAAAACGTTTTAATTCAATGTAATCACTTACATACTGTATGTACATATCATTTGTTCCATGTCACAGTGTCCATAACATTTAAAGCTTGCCTTCAGCAAAGAAGATAATGCTCCTTAAAGGGGTTGTCTGACCTAAAGTAAAAAAAAAAAGTGCTGTCGTGGTCCTCCTGCCACTGCTTGATCACAATGTACATTAGGGATGTGTCAAGATATGGCACATGACACCTACTAACGGTCAGTGAAAACCACTGACAGAATAAGGATGTCATCCGTGCTCTGTCAGTGTTTTTCACAGACCCATAGACTTCAAAGGATGTGTTTGGTCGGCAACATAGACCAGAGTAGTGCATGTGCCTGTTGCTTTTCCATTGAAAGGGCGTGTAGATAAAACAGTCAAGTGAATGGATACATGGGAACATGGACAGCACGCACCCCTGATTCACTGACATGACATACTTAAGAGTAACTAAACTTTTATGCAATTTTATTTAAAAATGTCCCAAATGCTCAAAAATATTTTTATAATATACATTGTGAATTAATTTTGCTTTCTTAATAAAGAAATTGTCCCGTGTTCTATAGCGTTTTAAATTCACTATTTTTGCATATCACTGATTTCTCAGCGGTGTACGGAGTACAGACTCTGCATTGTAACAATGGGGCCGCAGCGAATGGTGTATGGGCAGGAGCACACATTGCTGCTCCTGTCTGTGCGCCCTGAGCTGGGCTAAAGGCTGGCATAACACATGGGTACCATGTAACAATGTGCTATAGCAGGATTAGCTGACAGGAGCGGGCTCCCGCCTGTGCCCACTGCACTCACCTGATCTAAAAGCTGAGTGGAGCAGGCACAGGAAGGAGCCCACTCCACTTAGCTAATACTGGGTGTCAACTTCTTTATGGCAAAAGCAATCCATGATCTTAATGCCTCTGCGCAGCCGATGCGCCAAAGTTATGTTGCAGCGACGCCTTAACATTGGTGCTTGCTGCCGCTGGCTGTGTGCCATGCTTTAATCTATGCCAGCTCCCTTGCTGGCGTAGAATAAGATCATTTTCAATGCCATATTTTTTTGGCACTACATCATATGCAATATTAAATGGTGGAATTAGAAAGTGCATCTTGTCCCACATAAAACAAGACGTTATACTGCTATGTAAAAAATAAAAAAAAATTATGGTCAGGTCAAGTCAGGAAGTGAAAAACAAAAACGCAAAAATGAAAAAAAAAATCACCAGGGCTGAAAAGGTTAATTGACAGGGCGAGGCAGTGAAAACATCATAACTGTCAATGAAAGTGCAGTTACAGAGCGAGCAGAGCCTCTAGGTGTAATGACAACGCCCCTGTTGCTCCTAGAGGCTCATTTGCAGATAATAAATAATCATTTTTCTCAGCAATGGGGGCACATATGAACCAACATAGGTGTCTTCAGCTGCCAAGCGCACATGTAACAGGTCAGCCAGTGTCATAGGTACAGATCTGCTGACAGATGCCCTTTAAGGCTTTATTCCTGAGTTGGTGTCATTGACAACATCCATAAAGAAAAAAAAGTCAGTTTTCAATCCTTGAAAATGTCCAGAAAGGGTCCATGTGTATATTTTTTCTCCTCCACGTGTCATCGGTTTACCTTGTGCACTGCTTAGCTAAAAAAAAACAAAAAACTAAATTGAGATAATCTCCTACCCATGGTCTGTGAAGACCACTGACAGAACATGGATGGCAACAGTCTAAAAGCAGAATTTTACATGACACTTATAGTTCCAGTCTCTAAGTAATTCCCGAAGTAAAAGAAATGTTCAGTTCTGAAAAGGCAAAAATGTCATTTTCATTTCTGAACTTGCGGTTAGAACATCTTTTTATAGAACCAACAATACAGGCTCTGGTTAAACCCAATTTACACCCACGAAAATGATTATTCCCCTAACTAGACAAGTTGTTCCATACGTTACCAAAGCGGCAGGTCATCTGGGGCAGTACAGGGTGCCAACCCTTTCAAACAATCATGAATTGATGAAAAATATGGATTGCACAGTATAAATCTTTTTATAACACACCAATACTATTAAATCAGCAGCACAGAGCAGAAGGTGAAACACAAAGCTGTCTCAGAAATCTCACTATGTAATCCATAGATCAGCTGGCACGCTACCAGTTAATCTGTTATTTTATTTTGGAATATAAGCTCCTGCTTAGTGTCTGGAGGTTTTCCCAGGCCACGAAAGTTACAGATGAAACTGGAAACTTTTATCTCATTACTATTTACAGGGTGGCCCAAGAAAAAGTAGCTCAGCTCCAATATCTCCAAATCCAACTGCCTAATAGTAAATCTTAGTTGTCCACAGCAACCAATCACGGCTCAGCTTTTTTTTTAGAAGGAACTGAACTGAAAGCTGAGCTCTGATTGGTTGCTGTGGACAACTAAGACAGACTAATATTAGGCAGTTTGATTTGGAGATATTGAAGGCGGGTACTTTTTTGTGGCCCACCCTGTAGTTCTCCAATTGAAACTATTGTAGTTTTTAATGACCATAAATAGTAACCATGTTGGCAGCGTAGCTAACATGACATCCAGATTAAGCTGCACAATATCACAGTCAACTAACAATATTCATATACATATCACTTGTATTAGGCTACGCAAATCAAGCTGTCTTAGATTTAGACCTTTTTCTATGCCTAAAACAGGCATAGAAAATGATGACTGAGATGGGCCTGCCGGCCCCTTCCCTTCCACGCCCACAATTTTAGACCTTATCATCAAAAAGTTTTTTTTTTCAGTAATTCAGTTCAAAAAGTGAAACACATATATTATATAGAGATATTACAAACAGAGTGAACTTTTTCAAGTGTTTTTTATGTTAATGTTGATGATTATGGCTTACAGCCAAGGAAAACCCAAAAGTCATTATCTCAGAAAATTAGAATAATTAACCCAAAACACCTGCAAAGGCTTCCTAAGCATTTAAAAAGGTCCCTTAGTCTGGTTCAGTAGGCGACACAATCATGGGGAAGACTGCTGACTTGACAGATGTCCAGAAGGCTGTCATTGATGCACTCCACAAGGAGGGTAAGCCAAAAAAGGTCATTGCTAAAGAAGCTGGCTGTTCACAGAGTGCTGTATCAAAGCATATTAATGGAAAGTTGAGTGGAAGGAAAAAGGGTGGTAGAAAAATGTGCACAAGCAACAGGGAGAACCACAGCCTTGATAGGATTGTTAAGAAAAGGCCTTTCCTAAATTTGGGGGAGATTCACAAGTAGTTGACTGCTGTTGGAGTCAGTGCTTCAAGAGCCACCACACACAGACGTATCCAGGACATGGGCTACAAGTGTTGCATTCCAGGTGTCAAGTCACTCATGACCAATAGGCAATGCCAGAAGCGTCTTACCTGGCCCAAGGAGAAAAAGAACTGGACTGTTGCTCAATGGTCAAAGGTGTTGTTCTCAGATAAAAGTAAATTTTGCATTTCATTTGGAAATCAAGGTCCCAGAGTCTGGAGGAAGAGTGGAGAGGCACTCAATCCAAGCTGCTTGAGGTCCAGTGTGAAGTTTCCTCAATCACTGATGGTTTGGGGAGCCATGTCATCTGCTTGTGTAGGTCCACTGTGTTTTATGAAGACCAAAGTCAATGCAGCCATCTACCAGGAAATTTTAGAGCACTTCATGCTTCCTCTGCCGACAATTTTTATTTTCCAGCAGGACTTGGCACCTGTCCACACTCAAAAAGTACCAATAGCTGGTTTAATAACCACAGTATCACTGTGCTTGATTGGCCAGCAAACTTGCCTGACCTTAACCCCATAGAGAATCTATGTGGTATTGTCAAGAGGAAGATGAGAGACACCAGACCCAATAATGCAGACGAGCTGAAGGCTGCTTTCTAAGCAACCTGGGCTTCCATAACACCTCTGCAGTGTCACAGGCTGATCGCCTCCATGCAGCGTGCATTGATGCAGTCATTCATGTAAAAGGAGCCCCAACCTAGTATTGAGTGCATTTACTGGACATACTTTTCATTTGGCCAACATTTCTGTGTTTGAAAATTTTTTTACAGTTGGTCTAATATAATATTCTAATTTTCTGAGATAATGACTTTTGGGTTTTTCTTGGCTGTAAGCCATAATCATCAACATTAACATAAACACTTAAAAAAGTTAAATTTGTTTGTAATGACTCTATATAATATATGTGTTTCACTTTTTGAATTGAACTACTGAAAAAAACCTTTTTGATGATATTCTAATTTATTGAGATGCACTTGTATCTTTAACTTACACTTTTTTCTAGAAAATGTACTCCAGTTTTCCTACTCCGCCCTCCTACTGGAGTGAGAGTGTGACATTTTTACAACTTTTTTTTTATTTTAAAAAGTCTCACAGGACAAATCACCGGACACTAATCCGTTTTTTAGATGCATTCTTTGCAAAGGATGCCATAACACAGGTAACAAGGCCCCTATGAAATTGTTCACTTTTAGCGCAACCTTCAAAAAATATAAGATCATTGCCAATATTTCTTGCAAAAGTATAGGTGTTATTGACATGGAATGGCCTTCAGTATGCAGAGACAACCTTACGTAATTTGAAAACCTATGCAGTATTAAAATTGGTCTTACTGGTATAGATTTGATCTATATTTGATGCCAGTTTCTTTGCCAGGCCATGAGAAACTACCTTCTCTTCTGCTAAAGCTGCCCGTGCCCCACCTGCTTTTTAGAAAAGTAGTGTGACCAATGGAAAATGGCCGTACCAGCGCGCCGTATCAGCGCTGCCTCCTCTTCACTGTTTACATGCTGGCCATAACAGGGGTAGTGGTGAATAGGTGTAATTACATCTCACCGCCCCATTCATTTCAATGGGAAGGATCGCTCCTATACAAGTCTATGAATAGAGCGATTCTTCCCATTGAAATGAATGGGGCGGTTAGGTGTAATTACACCTACTTACCACTACCCCTGTTACGGCTAGCGTGTAAATAGTGAAGAGGAGGCAGCGCTGGTATGGCACGCACCTCCTCTTCAAACAGCTGATCGGCGGGGGTGCCGGGTGTCGGACCCCCGCCTATCTGATATTGATGACCTATCCTGAGGTTAGGTCATCAATAAATTTAACATGGAGAACACCTTTAAGGACCAGGCCATTTTTAGCAAATCTGACATGTGGCACTTTATGTGGTGATAACTTTAAAATGCGTTTACTTATCCAGGCCATTCTGAGATTGTTTTCTCGTCACATATTGTACTTCATGACAGTGGTAAATTTGGGTCAAAATATTTTATTTTTATTTATGAAAAAATACCAAATTTACCAAAAATTTAGAAAAATTAGCAAATTTCCAAATTTCAATTTCTCTACTTTTAAAATACATAGTAATACCTCCAAAAATAGTTATTACTTTACATTCCCCATATGTCTACTTTATGTTTGGATCATTTTGAAAATTACATTTTATTTTTTTGGGATGTTAGAAGGCTTAGAAGCAAATCTTGAAATTTTTCAGAAAATTTCCAAAACCCACTTTTTAAGGACCAGTTCAGGTCTGAAGTCACATTGTGAGGCTTACATAACAGAAACCACCCAAAACTGACCCCATTTTAGAAACTACACCCCTCAAGGTATTCAAAACTGATTTTACAAATCTTGTTAACCCTTTAGGTGTTCCACAAGAATTAAAGGAAAATGTAAATTTCACAATTTCACTTTTTTGGCAGATTTTCCATTTTAATCTATTTTTTCCAGTAACAAAGCAAGGGTTAACTGCCAAACAAACCTAAATATTTATTACCCTGATAATGTAGTTTACAGAAACACCCCACATGTGGTGGTAAACTGCTGTACGGGCACATGGCAGGGCGCAGAAGGAAAGGAACGCCATATGGTTTGACACTGGGAAAATTTTAAGTTGTCATGTTACATTTGAAGACCCTCTGATGCACTCCTAAAGTAGAAACTCAAAAAAGTGACCCCATTTTGGAAACTACGGAATAAGGTGGCAGTTTTGTAGGTACTATTTTAGGGTACATATGATTTTTGGTTGCTCTGTATTACACTTTTTGTGAGGCAAGGTAACAAAAAAATAGCTGTTTTGGCACTGTTTTTATTTTTTGTTATTTACAACATTCATCTGACAGGTTAGATGATGTGCTATTATTTTACCTGAGGGGTTAGATCATGTGATATTTTTATAGAGCAGGTCATTACGGACACGACAATGCCTAATATGTATACTTTTTTAAATTTATTTAAGTCTTACACAATAAAAGCATTTTTGAAACAAAAAAAATCATGTTTTAGTGTCTCAATAGTCTGAGAGACAGTTTTTTTTTAATTTTTTGGGCGATTGTCTCAGGTAGGGGTTCATTTTTTGTGGGATGAGATGACGGTTAGATTGGTACTATTTTGGGGTGTATATGACTTTTTTATTGTTTGTTATTGCACTTTTTGTAATGTAAGGTGACAAAAAATGGCTTTTTTGACACAGTTTTTATTTTATTTTTTTTACTGTGTCCACCTGAGGGGTTAAATCATGTGATTTTTTTATAGAGCAGGTTGTTACGGACATGGCGATACCTAACATGTATACTTTTTTTTATTTACTTAAGTTTTACACAATAATATAATTTTTTAAACCAAAAAAATCATTTTTTAATGTCTCCATAGTCTGAGAGCCATAGTTTTTTTATTTTTTGGGCCATTGTCTCAGGTAGGGGCTCATTTTTTTCGGGATTAGATGATGGTTTGATTGGTACTATTTTGATCGCTTGGTATTACACTTTTTGTGATATAAGGTGACAAAAAAATAGCTTTTTTTATTTACGTTTTACACAATAAAAGCATTTTTGAAACAAAAGTCTGAGAGCCATAGTTTTTTTATTTTTTGGGCGATTGTCTGAGGTAGGGGCTCATTTGTTGCGCTATTAGATGACGGTTTGATTAGTACTATTTTGGAGTGTGTATGACTTTTTGATTGCTTGGTATTACACTTTTTGTGATATAAGGTGACAATAAAATAGCTTTTTTTAAATTGTTTATGTCTTCACCTGAGGGGTTAGATCATGTACACTGATACATGATACACTGTAAGACACTGACAGCTGCCTAGGAGACCCAGCACTGTTGCTGGATCTCCTGGGCTTCCGTAGCTGGCAGTCCCAATGCCTGTGCAAGTCATAGGGGCTGCCATAGCAACTATCGGGTCCCGCCCACCGCAGAACGGGGACCCGATGGGGTTGTACAAGCTGCCGCAAACCCCCTGTATGCCGCAGTCAGGGGGTTAATCCGCTGGCATCGGTGTTATCACCGATGCTGGCGGATATAGCAGAGGTCCGGCTGTCAGTATCAGCCGGGCCCCTGCTATGGATCACGGCAGCACGTGCCATACTGCCGGTTAACCCTAGGGCGAGAATGCTCGTCCTAAAGCGTTAAACACCGGCCGGTTAGGACGCGCATTCTCGTCCTAGGTCGGCAACGTGTTAAAGGAGTTGTAACATGTTTTTTAGATGCGTCTGTGATTGGACAATCTGGTCATGTGGTTGTGAGAAATTTGATAAACAAAATAAAGATACATCTGTCTATAATATATACTGGAGCTATTTTTATGATAATGATTTGCGTATTTTAAAATGAAATGAAAAAATGTATTTTTAGGATTTTGTATTGTCACCAGAATGTTTTTGTATAATTCTATCAATAATGTTTTAACTGGACTTGTGTAAGTATACCCTTCTGTGGCAACTTGTGGTATACCCTGGAAGCTGATGCTGTGAAACAAGTGTGAGGTGATTGCAGGCTACTATTTGATTTTTAACGTGTACTACATACAACTGAAAACACTCATGTAGGTATGATAAAATTCTCTAAAAGGACCCTGTTGTTGTTGAAGATGTAAGTGTACTACATATGTCTTTTTTCTATTGCTCTATTCAGTAGTGGGCATGTTATACCAACAGCAGCAGGTCAGAGTGTCTAACAACAAGATTTGCTAACAGTTTTTGGCACCTGGTCCTTAGTACTGGTTGAGCGCAACAATACATTTTATATTGTTACGTAAAATACTCTTAAGGGCGAGTGACATAGTAATATAAAATATATTGCTACAGTTGCATAGTGTATGGGGGAGTCAGCTGGCTAGGTTTGAATCCAACCAAGTACATCTGCATGGTTTGTCTGTTCTCCCAGTATTTGGTAGGTTTCCTCCGGGTTCTCTAGTTTCCTCCCACACTCCAAAGCCATACTAAGAGAGAACTTAGATTGTGAGCTCCATTGCGGACAGTGTGATGCTAATGTCTGTAAAGCGCTGCCGAATATAGTAGCGCTATATAAGTGCATAAAATAAAAAAAATGCATTGAACACAATACAGTTCCATTTTGCATACCATAAGAGAATAAACACTATATCTCCAAATGAATTATCCACAGGGACAGAATAATTGCTGATACAGAATACTGTCAAGAATAACCCACAGGTAGAAAAGTGATATGTTAATCTCTGCATATTCTTCACATTTACATTATGCATATTCTGCTTAATATAAATGTCAAGAACACTATATACTCACAGTAGGTAAAATCTTCTAAGAAGGTGACCGTCAATAACGTTGGACTGTAAGTGGAGCCATTCTAGTGATGTCCATTTATCTGTAATATACAGCTTTTAAGCAACATTAGTAGATACAGAGCGCTGCCTCATTAGATGTGTATCAGACGGTTTTTGCCATTAATAACATGCTCACTGTGTAACCCTTGGCTGACAGCGCTCAAAAAGTAAATGTTATCAGTGGCAGAAAGACAATGATGTGAAATTGTGATTGTTATTTATATTGGTCATCATGACAGTCTGTCAGTAAATGCCATGCTGCGGTGTTAAATTAGAATGGGTGATTAGTAAATGTAAAATCTTAGAGGAAAACAAAAGCTAAATTACCCATGAAACAGGCTATAAAATGTCAAAGCGTGTTAAACTTTACATTCCTAACTTTTGACTGCAGCCATTTTCTGTTCTTGTGTTTTCATTTTTTTTACTTCCTGTTTTCCAAAACCCGTAACCTTTTTATTTTTCCTTTCACATAGACATATGAGGGTTTGTAGTTTTATGGGACAAGTTGTACTTTCTAATGGCAACATCTTATATACAGTACAATGTATTAGGAAGCTGGAAAAATTGGATGGGTTTGGAAAAAGAAACAACTGAACCATGATTTTATGGTTTTTGTTTTTACGACATTCAATCTGCAGCAAAAATAACAAGTTACCTTTATTCTGCACGCCAGTACCACTACAGCAATAATAGATTTATATAGTGTTTGTTATGTTTTATTACCAGTAGTGTTATAATAAAAAATATTAAACTATGAAAAACAAACTTTTGCATCACCATAATCTGATTCCATCCTTTTTTTTTAGAATTTCTACCTGCAGAGCTAAGTAAGGGCAAGCCAGGGTCATAAGTACTATAGCAGCAGACTGTGCAACTATGCATCTAGCCCAGTTGGGATCATCTCCTCTTCTATTGGAGGAGAAAACTTGGAGGAATCTAACCTCTAAAGGAACTTTTAGCAAATGAGGCAGTGGGAAAATGGCTCAAGGGTCATTGAAAGGGGTTTAGGCAGAAACCTTTCTGTCCTGTGTGTGGCCCTGGTTTGATCCTTGCTATGGGGCCCTTACATCTCTATGTACGCCACTGGGGCAAGCTGTAGTTTTTATTGATACCATTTTGAAGTAGTCAAAAATAAATAAAAAACAGCCAGTGGATTACCTTATGGCATCATAGTTTATGAGGCTTCTAAATTCGTGTCCATGTATTCCATGAGAAATGAGAACAGGACACTTCCAAACATTGCACCAGTTCTTTATTAAGGTCTTCTTTAACCCTGTCTCAATGTCTGCCATAGATGTACAGTGCAGCAGCATGTGAGTTCTCACACTGTGCTGTGCATGTACGGTACAACGAAAACCGGTCACTATGTATAATAACATGGTGACCGGAATCATAGGGCTCCTTTCCCATCTTAGCTAAGGGCCTTACTAACCCCTGCCATCATAATCATTGCGATTGGCTGGTGAATGCTAACCAATCAATGCTGAGATTGGCTAGTCAATGATGACCGATCAATGCTGAGATTGGCTGGTCAATGCTGACCGATCAATGCTGAGATTGGCTGGTCAATGCTGACCCATCAATGCTAAGATTGGCTGGTCAATGCTGACCCATCAATGCTAAGATTGGCTGGTCAATGCTGACCCATCAATGCTAAGATTGGCTGGTCAATGCTGACCCATCAATGCTAAGATTGGCTGGTCAATGCTGACCGATCAATGTTGAGATTGGCTGGTCAATGCTGACCGATCAATGCTGAGATTGGCTGGTCAACGCTGACCGATCAATGCTGAGATTGGCTGGTCAATGCTGACCGATCAATGCTGAGATTGGCTGGTCAGTGCTTAACGATCAATGCTGAGATTGGCTGGTCAATGCTGACCGATCAATGCTGAGATTGGCTGGTCAATGCTGACAGATCAATGCTGAGATTGGCTGGTCAATGCTGAACGATCAATGCTGAGATTGGCTGGTCAATGCTGACTGATCAATGCTGAGATTGTCTGGTCAATGCTGATCGATCAATGCTGAGATTGGCTGGTCAATGCTGATCGATCAATGCTGAGATTGTCTGGTCAATGCTGATCAATCAATGCTGAGATTGTCTGGTCAATGCTGATCGATCAATGCTGAGATTGTCTGGTCAATGCTGATCGATCAATGCTGCGATTGGCTGGTCAATGCTGACCCATCAATGCTGAGATTGGCTGGTCAATGTTGACCCATCAATGCTGATATTGGCTGGTCAATGCTGACCCATCAATGCTGAGATTGGCTGGTCAATGCTGAACGATCAATGCTGAGATTGGCTGGTCAATGCTGATCGATCAATGCTGCGATTGGCTGGTCAATGCTGACCCATCAATGCTGAGATTGGCTGGTCAATGCTGAGATTGGCTGGTCAATGTTGACCGATCAATGCTGAGATTGGCTGGTCAATTCTGACCCATCAATGCTGAGATTGGCTGGTCAATGCTGAACGATCAATGCTGAGATTGGCTGGTCTATGCTGACCGATCAATGCTGCGATTGGCTGGTCAATGCTCACCCATCAATGCTGTGATTGGCTGGTCAATGCTGACCAATCAATGCTGAGATTGGCTGGTCAATGCTGAACGATCAATACTGAGATTGGCTGGTCAATGCTGACAGATCAATGCTGCGATTGGCTGGTCAATGCTGACCGATCAATGCTGCGATTGGCTGGTCAATGCTGACCGATCAATGCTGAGATTGGCTGGTCAATGCTGACCAATCAATGCTGCGATTGGCTGGTCAATGCTGAACGATCAATGCTGAGATTGGCTGGTCAATGCTGACCGATCAATGCTGCGATTGGCTGGTCAATGCTGACCGATCAATGCTGAGATTGGCTGGTCAATGCTGACCAATCAATGCTGCGATTGGCTGGTCAATGCTGAACGATCAATACTGAGATTGGCTGGTCAATGCTGACCGATCAATGCTGCGATTGGCTGGTCAATGTTGACCGGTCAATGCTGAGATTGGCTGTTCAATGCTGACCCATCAATGCTGAGATTGTCTGGTCAGTGCTGACCGATCAATGATGACCAGCCAGTTGCAGCTATCACACTGTAAAAGCCAGGGAGGGGACAGTAGGTGGTCTCAGACTGAGGTAATTGGTATGCTATACCAGCCAATGATAGAACAAGAGGAGCATATAGAAAAAGTAAAAGCCTCTCTGTATGCTGCCATTTCAATTGGTGATGGCGTGCTGAGAGATTAAGTGCCCCTCTGTGCTGTGGCCTGCTGGGATATGTGGTACACCTACACTGTGATCTACTGTTCCTGGAAAAGTATTCCTGGAACTACTGCACTGTAGGGGATAGCGATCAGGTCCTACCCCTAACAATCATGAGAACAGGGGTCACGTACCTTGTGGACGGTGAGGCTGGTCGGCTGGAAATAGAAAGTAAAGTTGGTCGGAAAAGTGCACCGCCGCTCCATTAATTTTCAATGGTAGTGTTGGAGATAGCTGAGCAAAAACTCAGAAAGGGTGACAGCAGGGCTCTCCTCCAACATGTTGTTGGTTAAAGGGGTTATCCCACGAATAATGTAGAAAATAAAAATCAGACATCATATAGTACATGACACTACCTTTCTAACAAAGCTAGAACCAGCCCTGTACCTCACATGGAGCCAGAGATCTCCCCATTCATTGCTCTGCTAGATTTATATCAAGTTGGCAGCTCAAGGGGAGTGTCTTTTTTGCTGCAGCTCAGGAGGCGTGTCTGAGCTCCTCCTATCACAGCTCAGGAGGCAGTTGAAAGATGAAACTGAGCATGTGTGGCCTTCTCAGTGAGCAGGTCAAAGAAATAAGAGTGGCAATAAATAAGTGGCACGATACAGATACATTTTACTGAATAACTCAGTAGCTATACATAATTTTAATTACATGCAGGGCCGTATTAGCAACTAGGCACCGGGGGCACGGTGCCTAGGGTGGCAGGTTGTGGGGGGCGGCACCCCGCCAGGAGTATATAACGATTTTAAAAACAAAACAAAACAAAAAAACATCCTGGAATTTATATATATATATATTTTTTTTTATTTCCGCAGGGGGGGGGGGGTGCTAGGGTGCTGCTGTGCTGCTGTCGGGTGTACTAGCGAGCGCTTCCATAATGGAAGCGCTCACTAGCCTGCAGGAGGAGGGGGAGTGAAGCGCTGGTAGCGCTGTACAGTACTTACCCCTCCTCCTGCTTGATCTTCCTGAGGCCGGCGCTCCTGTGTCCTGACTGCCTGCAGCGTCAGGACATACAGAGCGCCCTCTGACCTGACGCTGCAGGAGGTCAGGTGACTTCAGCGCGGGCCCCTGGAAGAGGAGAGAGCGGGGACACAGCCAGGACCGGAGGTAAGTTTTTTTTTTTTTTCTTGTCTGATCTGAGGTCTGAAGTGGGGGCCAAAAAGGGATCTTAAAAGGTGGGGACAGAATGGGGGGGATCTGAAAAGGTGGGGACAGAATGGGGGGGATCTGAAAAGGTGGGGACAGAATGGGGGGGGGATCTGAAAAGGTGGGGACAGAATGGGGGGGATCTGAAAAGGTGGGGACAGAATGGGGGGGATATAAAAAGGTGGGGACAGAATGGGGTGATCTGAAATTGTGGGACAAAATGGGGGGGGATCTGAAATGGTGGGACAGAATGGGGGGGGGATCTGAAATGGTGGGACAGAATGGGGGGGTCTGAAATGGTGGGATAGAATGGGGGGTCTGAAATGGTGGGACAGAATGGGGGGGGGATCTGAAATGGTGGGACAGAATGGGGGGGATCTGAAATGGTGGGGCAGAATGGGGGGGGATCTGAAATGGTGGGACGGAATGGGGTGGGGGATCTGAAATGGTGGGACAGAATGGGGGGGGATATGAAATGGTGGGACGGAATGGGGGGTCTGAAATGGTGGGACAGAATGGGGGGGGATCTGAAATGGTGGGACAGAATGGGGGGGATCTGAAATGGTGGGACAGAATGGGGGGGATCTGAAATGGTGGGACGGAATGGGGGGTCTGAAATGGTGGGACAGAATGGGGGGGGGTCTGAAATGGTGGGACAGAAATGGGGACCAGAAAGGGGGGTCTAAAATGGGGGCCAGAAAAGGGGTTCTGACATGGGGCCAGAAGGTAGGGGGGGGTCTGACATGGGCCCCAGAAGGAGAGTTCTATATGGGGGGCACAAGAGTAGGATATGGGGCCAGAAGGGGGGGGTATGATTGGGGATCTAATTAGGGGTCTGATTAGGGGCCTGAAGGGTCTGACTGGTGGTCTAGAGCGGTCTGATTGCTGGTCTGGAGGCCTAATGGGGGTCTGGGGGTCTAATGAGGATCTGATAGGGGGTCTGGGGGTCTAATGAGGGGCTGATTGGGGCTTTGGAGGTCTAATGAGGGTCAGATATGGGAGTTTGGAAGTCTAATGGGGGTCTGTAGATGGGGGGGTCTCATCTGGGGTTTGATATGGGGATCTGATCTGAAAGGTAAGGGGGGTACTGTTTTTCTGTGTGGTGCCAGTATTTTCAGGGGGGCTGTTTCTGTAGTATAGTATGGGGGGCGGGCAGGGTGAGATGAGGAGAAGGTGAGAGGATGATGGAAAAGTAGGAAAGTAAGATGTCTGTTTGTTGAACTCTTCAGAGATGAGGCACAGCTGAAAGAAGTCACCATGGCGGTCTGGTCTGACAGAAGAAGAGGAAAGAAAACGTCAGCAGAGAAGAGAAGTCACTGGATGTAAGAGGTACATATGTGGCACTGTATGACCCTGTATGCTCTGTAGTGCTGTATGAAATGTTTTCCAAGTCTGTCTTTGAAGGGGTTGTCTTTTTTTTTTTTTGTACGAGCGCTGCTTTCTCTGCTCTGTTTACTGCTCTTCACTGCAAATTCTATGGCGAGCAGGTGAACAGAGCAGAGAAAGCAGCTCTCATATGAGCTCTGCTCTCTCTTCAAACAGCTGATCGTCAGGGTGCTGGAGGACCCCAGCCGATCTGATATTGATGACCTATCGTGAGGATAGGTCATTAGTAGTAAAAAGAGGACAACCCCTTTAACAGTAGGACTGGAGGGAAGGGATTAGGTTGAGAATTTGGCATGGGGGGGTGTTTCAATATTTGCCTTGGGCATCAGAAAAGCTAGGTGCACCAGCGGCAGGTGGGGGGGGGTACAGACTGAGAGTAGTTGAGTGTATGGGGATGGTGGGGTAGTTGGGCGGGGGTTAATTGGCTTGGCAGAGGACCATTTTCAGTATCCAGGGGGTTTGGGGGAGGATAGGTCACTGTAATAAGTCCAGGAGGAGGCTACTATGGGGGGTGGGGTAACAAGGCTACTATGGGGTTGGGGGGCTACGGAGGAGAGACTACTATGCTACTGTGGGGGGAGGAGGCTACTATGGGGGTGGGGTAATGAGGAGAGGCTACTATGAGGTGGGAGGGTGAGAAGAGGCTACTATGGGGGGTGGGGGTAACGAGTCTACTATGGGGTGGGGGGTTCTAAGGAGAGGCTACTATGCTACTGTGGGGGGAGGAGGCTACTATGGGATGGGGGGGACTGAGGAGAGGCTACTATTTGGGGGCGTGGGGGAATGGGTCACGTTGGGGGGGGGGGGCGTCATGACAGAGAGTGCCTAGGGCAGCATGAACCCTAAATACGGCCCTGATTACATGCAATTACAAAAGTATTCAGATCCAGGTGCTGGTTTGAAAATTGTAGGATATTTTTCGTGGAACAACCCCTTTAAGTATGAGAAAAGAGGGAAGTCCTTGTACTGACCACAGTTTATGGTAATAGCACCTCCCGTGCCCCTGTACGAGGTACCAGTATCCCCAAGTCAGACTGCACACTGGAGTACAATACAAACATGGGAGGGGTTGATCTTTCAGATCAAGTTCTGAAGCTATACAGTCCCATGCTGAAGGTGTGGTGTGTACAAGAAGCTGGAGGTGCACATTGTAGAGATGTCACTGCATAATGCTTACACGTTATTTCAATCTACAGGCCAGATGAGAACATTCCTTTATTTTCAAGAGGTGGTGATCAAGGCCCTAATTTTTTCAAAACAGTCTTGTCACTTTTTAAAAGTAGTGAGAAAAGTGGTCTGGGCTTAGCTTTCTGGATTTATAGATATGCAGAAACTGGTGTATGGACTGCCTGGAAATCCACCATTTATAGTAAGAGACCTGTACCTCTTAATAAATTAGGTGCATTCTGCGCTGATGGACTTTATACTAAGAAGTTCATGCCATTTTCTTGTCCCTTGATCCCCTAGAGTCTGGTAAGCTGCTGTGACATCACAAATGGGTTTCTGTGAGGTAAGCTGCAGTGACATCAGAAGTGGGTTACAATCAGGTAAGCTGCTGTGACTTCTCAAGTGGGTTTCACTTAGGTCACCGTCTGTGATATCATAAGTGGGTTTCAGTCAGGTAAGCTGCTGTGACATCACAAGTAGGTTTCAATCAGTTAAGCTGCTGTGACATCACAAGTAGGTTTCAATCAGTTAAGCTGCTGTGACATCACAAGTCGGTTTCAGTGAGTTAAGCTGCTGTGACATCACAAGTAGGTTTCAGTGAGTTAAGCTGCTGTGACATCACAAGTAGGTTTCAGTCAGTTAAGCTGCTGTGACATCACAAGTAGGTTTCAGTGAGTTAAGCTGCTGTGACATCACAAGTAGGTTTCAGTCAGGTAAGCTGCTGTGACATCACAAGTAGGTTTCAGTCAGGTAAGCTGCTGTGACATCACAAGTGGATTTCAGTCATCTAAGCTGCTGTGACATCACAAGTGGGTTTCAGTCAGGTAAGCTGCTGTGACATCACAAGTAGGTTTCAATCAGTTAAGCTGCTGTGACATCACAAGTAGGTTTCAGTCAGGTAAACTGTTGTGACATCACAAGTGGGTTTCAGTCAACTAAGCTGCTGTGACATCACAAGTAGGTTTCAGTCAGGTAAACTGTTGTGACATCAGAAGTAGGTTTCAGTCAGCTAAGCTGCTGTGACATCACGAGTAGGTTTCAGTCAGGTAAACTGTTGTGACATCACAAGTGGGTTTCAGTCAACTAAGCTGCTGTGACATCACAAGTAGGTTTCAGTCAGGTAAACTGTTGTGACATCACAAGTAGGTTTCAGTCAGCTAAGCTGCTGTGACATCACAAGTGGGTTTCAGTCAGTTAAGCTGCTGTGACATCACAAGTGGGTTTCAGTCAGTTAAGCTGCTATGACATCACAAGTAGGTTTCTGTCAGGTAAGCTGCTGTGACATCACAAGTAGGTTTCAGTGAGTTAGGCTGCTGTGACATCACAAGTAGGTTTCAGTCTGGTAAGCTGCTGTGACATCACAACTGTGTTTCTGTGAGGTAAGATGCAGTGACATCAGAAGTGGGTTACATTCAGAACTGCTGTCAGCTTCTGTGACATCACAAGTGTGTTAAAGAAAGGTAAACAGTTGTGACATCACCACTCGGTTTAGTCAGGTGATCAACTATGATATTAAATGAGTGTTCCAGTCGGGTATCTGTGGCATCACAAATGGGTTTCAGACAGGTAACATACTGTTACATAGCAACTCTGTTGCTGTGACATCATAGGTGGGTTTCAGTCAGTGGTATCATAAATGTGCTCCATCAGGTAAGTGACTATGACATCACAACTAGTTGCAATTAGTTCTAGCTCAGGGTTGGACATATCACAATGCAAATCAACAAGACCATATCCTATTCTTACATATGTTGTCTCCCCGTCATTAGCTATGTGTAACCGGATCTGTGGAATAGTAACTACATTTTTATAGACTTCACAATCTATGGAAGGGTCATGTGACCACTGTATAAAGCGGGGGCAATTTCAGTACAGTAAGTCAGTTACTAGGCTACGTTCTGGGAGGAGGTGGATTAGAATGTGGTTCGAAAAAAAATGCACGTGGTATGGAAAAGAAGATGAGCGGTTTCTGTGGTGTTTAGGGATAAGCGAGGCGAGCTTCGGATCCAAGATCTGAAGACGCTTTGCTCCAAACTTCGTTTTAATGCTGTATGGAGATCTGTCTCCATATAGCATTAAAGTGTATAGGCTCTGGCAAGGTGACTCCGGAACCAAGTTTCAAAATGGGTTTCAAGTTCAAAAATCTAATCCAGAAGTTATTCACCGCAGTTAAATGCAGCAGTTAAGGTGTCCATACAAGTGACGTGTATGTTCAACTTTAGATGAATGTATTACACATATCAATACCTGTCTAAGAGACTGTGCACAGTTAAATAGTTTGTATCTTAGCACAAGTTTTTTATTCACAACCATACAGGTCAGCATTTCTCTGTAATGTCCTCCATGTTCCTGGTAATGCTGCTGCGTACGAGAAGGTTAGGAAGCAGATTCACCTCTACTTTCTGTGTGCGTTGGATGGCAGCTAGTCTCCACCCACTATGTCTGGCTGTCAGATACAAGTCATACAGTGGCCAGAAATAGTGTTACTCCTATGCACACACTGTACTACTGATTAACCCCTTTATGTCGACAGCTTATAAGCGCAGCGGGCACCATAGCCACCGGATGCGTGCTGTTTTACACTGAAGAAACCCAGAGCTAATGCACTAGAGTCTATGACAGAAGCGATCTAATGATTGCTTGTTCAAGTTCCCCAGGGTAACTTTTAAAAAGTGGTTAAAAAAAAAAGTTTTAAAAAAATATAAAACAAAATATAACAATTCTAATCATCTCTTTCCCGAAAATATAAATAACCAATAAAATAAAAATAAACATCAGAGTAATTGCTGTGTCCCAAAACGCCCATACTCTTGTCCAATTTTTTAATCGCTACACCTCCCGCCAAAAATTGAATAAAACGGAAAACAAAAAAAAAAAGTTATGACACTGGGAAGGTAGGGAGTAAAAATGGAAAACCACCCAGGGTAGGAAGGATTAATGAAGAAAGGTTAGTGACGCTGTCACCACTCCTGACATGCCTGCTTCAGTAAATAATTGTATTCCACATGAAACTACAACTGTGGAGAATCTGTTCTTATGACTCGTGTGCCATTCTTCTATTATTCTTGCAAGAAGTTTATGGATAAAAGTACAGATGGGTGTTACTAGATGGGGGTGTGTCCCTGCACAGTCTGACCTTGTCTGATCAGTGCCAGACTGGGTAGGGACATGCGCCATCTGTACCATTATCCATAAACTTCTAGTAGGAATAAGAGAAGAATGTCACAACATAGAGACATGAGAATAGATGCTCCTGAATTGGTATTACATGGGGAATACAAGTTACATGTCAGAAGAGGGGACTGATCCACTTTAACCCTCTTAGAATGCAGTAACGTAAAAATTATTCTTTTTAACCTACATTATATAAATTAATTATTGTGCAAAAGTAGTAATGTCTAAAAAAAATCTGTATAGTACATATTGCAATAACTGGGTGACAAGCTTGGGGACCTGGACCATTATTATGAAAATTAGTTGAGTACCCCTGGTAATGAAACTGAGCAGAGGTATGCAGGTAATACTGCAGGATATCCAGCATGGGTGTGAAAATACATATTATGGGTGGAACTCCCCTTTAAAAAAACACCCGTCACAGAGGTGCACTGGACACATATTAAGCCTCCTCCACAGATGAGAAGCCAGAGCAGCCGAGTCCTGCTACCAGCACAGCGCAGCACTTCAGACTGAGAAATGACACTCAATCCACTTTTCAACCTGAAAACTTTCCTCTTCTGAGTTGTCCGGTCATCCTCCCACCAATGAGCAGCCAGTATCATCACTTGCGGGCGTGGCTTCGCCGCCAGTGACCAATCGGCAGCGTTGTAGTTGATGAGCCGCTGCCGGCTGGTGTCCCCTAGCTGCGGCCTGCATGGTTTGACCTGGCTGCTGTCCCCAGGATAGTGGCTGTCAGGCGGACTGTGTGACATGGGAGGCAGCGGCAGCACTAGGAGGGTCTCCTTCGAGGCGGACGAGAACGATAACATCACGGTGGTGAAAGGAATCCGGGTGAGTGATGGTGGAGGACGTGACAAGGGCGTCACACATGGCACGGGGCTGAGGAGATAGTAGGACATGGCACCGGCTGCCCCAGCCATATTACCTGTCAGCCAGTGTCACCAGTGTGCCTACCGGGCGAGCTCGGTGCCTCTGCATGTATAGCTGTCATTAATAAACCGTTGCTTCTATCTACCTGTGTGTATTATGTATGTGTGCCTATATTTCTAGAGGGAGAATGCAGCATCCTCACTGGTGTCCCTGAAGGCGAAGTACCAGGTGACTTTTCCAAAGGTGACCTTTCTCAAGGTTGACTCACCAAATCGCCTTCTGCACACTGAGGCTACACCATACCTCCCAAGTGTCCCTCTTTGGGAGGGACAGTCCCTCTTTTTGACCCAAGTCCCCCTGTCCCTCTTTACTCCTTAAATGTCCCTCTTTTTGACCTGGAGAATTAATGCATAAATGTGCATTAATAAATTTACTAAATTGCTCCTTACTAAACTATCTGTTTGGTTTCTACCTGTATATTAGACAATAACTCCATTATTTGGTACAATTTGGACCTTAAAATATCTATAATCTGATGATTTATGTGTTAATATTTATATGGACATTGAAGCGCAAGAAAAAAAAAGGCCACAGGGGCTCCAGTAATTATGATTTGGGCGGAGCTAGAGGCGTGGCCTAGTATAAAAAAACTGCCGTGATGCGCGCCACACACATTGTCCCTCTTTGCAATTTTCAAAAGTTGGGAGGTATGCTACACTGTGATTATGATTGTGCTCCTGGAAAACCCCTTTAATGGTGCTTAAAGGGGTTTTCCACCATTGTCCTACTTCAGAAGCCTGTAGTCAAGATACTCCTTCCCTATTGCTCCTCCTCATGGGTGGACCCGCATCAGCATCCTGTTGTTTGTGCTGCAGCGGTCATGGGACTCATGCTTATATACACCTGGCAGCATTAGAAATGTCATAGTGACATATATGGCTATGGGTATCACATGGCTGACAGTGTTAAAGGGCTTGTCCGGGTTTTTTTATATTGATGAGATATCAGCTATATGAGGAGACAGCAAGTGCAGTGTGCACGTTCCGTCTTCCTTCCTGTTCTGTGCTGTATGTCTATGGGACAGCAGCAGCGGACAGGAAGGAAACAGCACTGCGCACACCGTCTCCTCATACAGCTGATCGGTGGTCGGACCACCCCACGATCTGATATTGATGACCTATCCTGAGGATAAGTCATCAATAGAAAAAGCCCAGACAACCCCTTGTTTTCCAGTCTTTAAGGCCCCTTGCAGACGAGCGTATCACACGGACGTCTCTCTCAAGACATCTACTGGCCTGAACTCCCAGCACTGACGGGGTCACATAGCATTATACTGATTTATGATGCTATGTAACCCTTTACGGTTCTGGAATGTGTTGGATAACACTGACTGCATTATGCAGACCTCTAAGGGTTACATAGCATTATAAATAAGTATAATGATATATGATCCCCGTCAGTGCTGGGAGTTCAGGCCAGTAGATGCTTTGCGGGAGACGTCCGTGTGACACGCTCGTCTGCAAGGGGCCTAAAGGGGTTCTGTCACTTCAGTAAGTGGCATTTATTATGTAGAGAAAGTTAATACAAGACACTTACTAATGTATTGTCATTATCCATATTGCTTCCTTTGCTGGCTGGAGTCATTTTTCCATCACATTATACACTGTTCGTTTCCATGGTTACAGACCACGCTGCAATCCAGCAGTGGCACTATAGAATGATGTGAGCTCCCATGGTCCCGGCCACCAGAGAGGCTGGCCCTTTTTCCTATAGTGTGCAAGCATGACCATCACTGATGGATTACAGAGTGGTCGTAACCATGGAAACAAGCAATGTATAATGTGATGGAAAAATGAATCCAGCCAGCAAAGGAGGCAATATGGACAATCACAATACAACTAGTACTACACTTACTAATTGACACTTATTATTAATACTCACAATTAGTAAGTATTAATACTCACAATTAGTAAGTATCTTGTTGTAACTTTCTCTACATGATAAATGTCTCTTTTTGAAGTGAACAGGAAAGGGCAAAAAGTAGTGTGTAACCTCTACTTGAATGCAAAAAAAACCCCTTTATTTTTAGCGCCAAGTGGATGTCGTGACTGTATAATGTATTGTAGTGAATTAAATCTACTGTGTTGCCACGTATGAGACAATCCTAATTCAATATCCACATAAAGTAACTTACTTCACGGGGGATGGAGATTAGGGAGAGATGGTGGTTCCCTATCTCCTTCCCCCTCGCCAGGTCAGCCTGTTAGTGATCAAAATAGCCAACAGCACGGCCCCCCTCAGTATCAAAATACTTCACAGTACGGCCATCTTCAATAGAATAACTTTCAATAGAGTAAACCAAGTTATACTCACTTCACAGGGGGGTAGGATTCAGGGTAAACCTGTTATCCTATGACCCCCCTAGCCTGAGTCGCCTGTCAGTGTGTGTAGAGATCAGCAGTATCAATCGATTTCTTCTTGGTACTGGCTTTATTACGGATCCAAAAAACAATGCTCAAGAGATCCGTAATAAAGCCAGTACCAAGAAGAAATCGATTGATACTGCTGATCTCTACACACACTGACAGGCGACTCAGGCTAGGGGGGTCATAGGATAACAGGTTTACCCTGAATCCTACCCCCCTGTGAAGTGAGTATAACTTGGTTTACTCTATTGAAAGTTATTCTATTGAAGATGGCCGTACTGTGAAGTATTTTGATACTGAGGGGGGCCGTGCTGTTGGCTATTTTGATCACTAACAGGCTGACCTGGCGAGGGGGAAGGAGATAGGGAACCACCATCTCTCCCTAATCTCCATCCCCCGTGAAGTAAGTTACTTTATGTGGATATTGAATTAGGATTGTCTCATACGTGGCAACACAGTAGATTTAATTCACTACAATACATTATACAGTCACGACATCCACTTGGCGCTAAAAATAAAGGGTTTTTTTTTGCATTCAAGTAGAGGTTACACACTACTTTTTGCCCTTTCCTGTTTATATCTCTTGTGGAGTCCACAAAGAGTCCCCTTTTAGCTGCCGGGAGTTTGCCTTTCTCTTCTCAACGATCTAACACGAATTTTTACATTTTTTTACCTTCTATACCCATCTCCACTAGCGCTCCTTTAGATATACCTCTGAAAGAGGATACGTTTTCCTCAAGTCAGGATTTATTAACCCTCGTCGTTTGTTCTTTCCTTTACTACTCTTTTTGAAGTGAGCCAACCCCTTTAAGTGATTGCCTATTCTCAGGACAGGCCATCACTCTCTAGTCCACGGGGGTCCGACACCCCGCCAATCAGCTGGTCTGTGTGGTGTTGGCACTGCGGTGCACGGTAGACACTGTAATGGACAGCAGCATATCAGTGACCAGCGCTGCCCCCTACAACATTAGCAGTGCAGTGTAGTTCTGGCGATGAGAAGAAGGCTGGACAACCCCTTTAACAAATAACCTGTTTAATAACACATTGCACCAAATGTTTCCCATGAATTAACCCTTTTTGGTGGCAGATGCCTTCTTCCCTGTCTTCTGACCTGTTGGCCGCCATTTTGACAGATTCATCTGAATCAATTCACAAAAGTTTTGGATTCGGCTGGAATCTGAATTTTTGGGAACAATGAGACAATTTGGTTTAGAATCGGTGCGCTCTTCTGTAATAGTAAAATATAGAAACTGAGGCAATTGTATGCGTTTAGTATGAAAAGTGCTACCAGCGAGTTTCAAGCTATAGACTGCTGTCTGACGTTAAAAGGGGTTGTCCCTAGATATAACCGTATCTCTCTACATGATCACAGGGGTCCGCAGTCCCCCAGATGACACAACACTGTCGCTCCATTTATTCTCATGGGACTGCAGGAGATGCTAGGTACAGTGCTCAGCCTGTCACATGGCTGGATGGACAGCTTCAGAGCTCAGCTTCACCCCCCGCCGAGAATGGGTGCAGCAGACTGCTCCTTGGACAGTGCATGACCTCAATAGCATATCGGGAGCCTGGTAAGAGAGGCGGAATATGTGGAGCAGCAGCTCACAGCTTAGTGCCATTGAATGTAGCCAAGTTACAAGCGGACACCCGGCTTGGTCCCTTGACGTGGTCCCATCTTTAAAGGGGTTGTTCGAGTTATGAAAAATAAATATATTGCACTGTAATTCTGATGGGAAGCAATATATAACTAAGTTTAGCAAGTTATAGGCAAAATAAAATCTCTATTTCCTCATTTCCCTGGTTCTCTGGCTCTTTGTTTACCTGCAGTAACAACAATCTCTGCCCCTCCCCCTTCCTGCTCTGGAAAGGGAGTGAATATAAGTGCTGCCCTGAGTGACATGTCTTCTGCTGGAATACTCAGCAGCATGTTGTATGTGTAGGACTACAAGTCCCAGCTGTACAATGACACTGCTGATACACACAGGATCTTCCCCCTGTTCTTGTGCAATATTCTACAGATTTTCTTTAGTCTGTCAGCTCCTGTGCCAAGCATTTGTCTCCTCACTGCCTTCAGCTACTCAGTAAAGCCTTCAGCCCTGAGTCTGTGCTGGCTGAAGGGGTTAAAATCTTATCTGAATGAATCCAGGGAGAAAGCAGAGAGCAGCAGCCGGCAGTGCAGGGGGTGTGGCCAGCACAGTGACATCTGTGTACAGACCTTATCTGATCTCTCAGGCTTGTGCACGAAACATAAGCAGAGCAGGGAGAGAAGCTGACATCACAGGTCATGTGACCCTCAGTGAAATCCGAGAAATGGACCACTGAAGTTAAAATAAGTGCATTGAAAAAACATTACATTTTCCTAGTTAGAAACATACAAAGGACAAAAAAAATAACTTGGACAACCCCTTTAAGCCACCGGCCTAAAAACTCTGGCACTGTCTGCCTTTGAAAAACAATAGGAGGGCCGATGGCGGAATTTTGGCACAGCAAAATTCCTGCATGTGAACAGGCCCTTATATGTATGGATACTTTAAAGTGAATCTGTTTAAAGAAGAACTCCCGCAAAAAATGTTATTCTCTGACCTGTTAGAAAGGTGCATGATATAATCTATAGTGAATGTAATCTTCTTATCAGAGGCTGAAATTGAGAGTTTCCACTCTTCTTATTGTAGGTGGGTCATGTGACCAACTCCCTGACCTCCAACTGACCCAGGACAGGAAGCCAGTCACTTCTCTATTCATTCCTATGGGAGCCTCACTTTCAGTCTCATAGGAATACATAGAGAATTAGACTTCCTGTCCACACATAAGGTGCTGTGTTAGTTCGTGAGTCTGATTCCTAGTCACATGACACAGATAAGAAACTTCAGGATGATATAACTCAAAAATTCAGCTACTGGTAAGAAAATGACATTCACTACAGATTACATCATGTACATTTCTAGCAGGACATGGAATAAAATTTTTTGCGGGAGTTCTTTAAGTTCGAAGCAGTCCCTAAACTAGAGTAAATGGTGTATATTGTAAGTGACACGGAGTCAGATTATGTTATTGTTATCTTCATCCTCTGTGCTTCCACAAATCAGCAGTAAGGCGGAGTTCACACTTCAGTTATTTGATCAGTTATTTCCAGTGAAGCCTACTCAGAGATCAGGTATAATGGAAATATCTGCTCTCGTTCTGTGTTTTTGACTCTCGCTTGGTTTGGTTGACAATCACTGATGGAAATAACCGATCAAATAACTGAAGTGTGAACTCAGCCTTAAAGAGGCTCTGTCACTAGGTTGTAACCTATGTATTTAAATACATAGGTTACAAGTCCTAGTGACAACTTTTAAAATCATACCTTTCATGCAGAGTTCTGTGCAGCGGTCGCGTAGAAATCTAAACTTTAAAACATATGCAAATGAGCCATCGGAGCACCAGGGGGGCGGCCTCTTTCCTCTGGAGCACCGCTCCTTCACCGCCCCCCCCGGGCCCGAGGCACGTCCCCTGTCTCTAATCACGCCCCCTCCTGTATTTGATAGACAGCGCTAGACTGGTAAGTCTAGCGCTGAACTCTCGCGCATGCGCCCTAAAATTTTCCCGGCGCATGCACAGTAGTAGACACTGCAAGCGCTGTCTTCTCTTCTGCGCACGCGCCGTCACTTCACTAGTCCCGGGAGTGACGGTGCATGCGCATAAGAGAAGACAGCGCTTGCAGTGTAGACACTGCAAGCGCTACTGCGTATGCGCCGGGAAAATTTTAGGGCGCATGCGCGAGAGTTCAGCGCTAGACTTACCAGTCTAGCGCTGTCTATCAAATACAGGAGGGGGCGTGATTAGAGACAGGGGGACGTGCCTCGAGCCCAGGGGGGCGGTGAAGGAGCGGTGCTCCAGAGGAAAGAGGCCGCCCCCCGGTGCTCCGATGGCTCATTTGCATATGTTTTAAAGCTTAGATTTCTACGCGACCGCTGCGCAGAACTCTGCATGAAAGGTATGATTTTAAAAGTTGTCACTAGGACTTGTAACCTATGTATTTAAATACATAGGTTACAACCTAGTGACAGAGCCTCTTTAAAATGCTTTGAGCGGACTCCTCTTTGAGTCCTCTCCATTATGTGTGAGCTCAGGAGTCCTCTCAGTGCATTTTACTGCTGGTCTGTGGGAGCACTGTGTCAGAATGGAAGTGAGTATGAAGATAACATTTATATCATCGGACTCAGCACCATTTAAATTATATAGCAATTACTTTGGCGGTGGTTTGGAGATGACCGATTACCTTTAAGGCATAAGGACTTTTACTTTTTCATGACACAACATAACATACAAACATAGCATTTTAGATAATTACTATAAAGTCGCCCACCCCCTTAAAGCTGTCTGCCAGCACTGGTAAGTCATGGCTTATCGCTAAAATATGTCATAAGTTACTGGTTGTGGCTGTTCAGTTGCAGGGACCCTCAGGCTCTGTTCACACAGCTAATATCTGCCACTGATTCAGACCAAAACTCATTGACCTTAATGTTAAACACTCCACCTTGTGCACAGAGTGTAAAATGGTGGAGGATTTTTCAGTAGCTGATTTGAAAAGCACTTCAGAAGCGGCATGTTACATCTTGGAAGCAGATTGTCACGAGTGGGCTTGCGTCTGGTAGCAGACGTTCTGCGTGGCTTTCAAAAGTGACATAATTTGACATGTTTTCCCCTTGGTTTGGGTGCTGTTTACCACACCCCTTCCCCTCAGCTGTTGTAGGTGTGGTAATTGTCTCTCCTCTATTTATTCCTTCATTTCCCAGTATTCACTGCGGTTTATACTTTCTGCTGACTTAGTTGTTTGGAGCTGTTCTTGGCTGAGATCCAGTTGCTGCTATTTCTGCATAAAGATAAGTGTCATTTTCCCTATTGTGTTTATCCGTTGTTTGGAGTCTCCTATTCCTCCGTCCTGTTGGAGGAACGGGTTGACTCCTTCCCCTATCACTAACTACAGGGTCAGTTAGAAATTAGGTTCCTGTGTATGAACTCTCCTACCACTAAGGCCTGTTCATACTGGTAGTCAGCCAGGGCCTAGTCTCAGGGATTCCTGCAGGAGGTGACCGTTTCCCTTCTCCAGTCTGTTCCCTTCCCTCTTACGCTTGGTGTGGCTACACCCTCCACACTAGAGTGTAACACAGATTTGATTGAGGATTTCATAGAAGTCAACGTGAATGCAGAGAACCAAATACTTCTAATAGTCCTGTAAAAACTCATCTAAAACCTCCACCAAATTACAAATCTGCCACCAAAAACCACCTGTTTTCAGTCAGTATTCTGCTACAGTGTGAACTGAGCCTCATAGTCAGTACGATTACTGCACTAGTAAAGCCCTCCGCCAGTGGAATCGGATAACTTTGTTTAGAATTTAGTAAGTTATGAATGATCGGATGTGAAGCTGTGGTCAGCCATGATTTGATGTCATGCTACTTATATCCATTGTGTTTTTTTTCTTGTGAATAGCTGTCTGACAATGTTATCAACCGTATGAGAGAACCAGCTTCTCCTTCCTCCAGATCACAACCACCTCCGGCACCGCCAAAGCCTCCCACTGAGCAGCCCATCTCTACTAGTTATGCAGGTATGTATACAGCTAGTATTGTCCATGCTAATGTCACTTCACAGCCTCTGTTAATGGCCAAGCACATTTTCTTTTTTAAGGACATGTGACTTCAAAAACAATAACTTTTTTTTGTTGAGTTTGTTTAAATAGTGTTTACTTCTTTTTTTCATACTGTAGATATGTTGGGCTTTACT
Organism: Rhinella marina; assembly: GCA_900303285.1. Lineage (NCBI taxonomy): Eukaryota > Metazoa > Chordata > Amphibia > Anura > Bufonidae > Rhinella > Rhinella marina. The sequence goes on along the minus strand of ONZH01018553.1, from coordinate 190,633 downwards.
TTAATGTCAAATTTTTATGTTATGTACCGAATTTTTCACTTTAGAAGAAATCCCCCCCCCCCCTTGCAAGAGGGGAAAATGGCCATGCATCTTATATAGTGAATGGAAGTGCTCACTAGTATGCGTTAGGTGCGGGGAGCGGGGGTGTGAAGCAATGTGAGCTGTATTCATCCTCCCTGGTCTTCTTCCCTGGGGCTGCACTGCCCGACACGGGCCCAGAGAAGACAAGGGAGCGAGACTTATGCAGAGACCGGCAGAGCAGGAGAGGTAAGTGAAGTTTTTTATTTTAAGGTCTGGTGGGGGTCTGGCATGGAAGTCTGATCTGAGTTCTGAAGGGGTTCTGACATGGAGGTTTGATAGGGGTCTGGCATGGAAGTCTAATCTGAGGTCTGATGTGAGGTCCTGATATGGGACTGAACTGAGTTCCTGATATGGGGTCTGACCTATGGATCTGATATGAGGTCTGCGTCTTATTATCAGGTGCATCTTATAAAGCAAGAAATACTGTAAATAAAAATGTCTTTTTTCCAGATTTATTTTGTACTTAAAAAAAACAAAAAAACTGTGATGAGAGCAGGAAGTGTCATGGCCACTTCATGAACTGTATACACAGGCCATCAGTGACACCCAGCTCCCCATCCCTTCAGCTGCTTGATCTTCAGGCAGCTGCAAACCAAGAAAGGGCATTCAGAAATGCTCATGCAGGATTACCTGCAGTTAAACCACTTAGACCAGTGGTTCCCCCAGTATTGTTTGGCTTATGGTCCTCTACTGTGTGGCTCTCCAGAGGAGCCGTTGGTTATGACCACTCGCTATGTTATGACATCCACATTATCAGTATTACAGACATATGCTACCTCCAGATCACTGCCTATTTAGGTGCTATAACACCAATGTGTCCATTTTCAAACTGAGACGCGCCCCAGTAAGATTGCAGCTTTTTGTGGTTGAATATGGATTCATCAGTGCAACCACATCAATTGATGGTGCTTTTATCGGGTCGCTATCAGACTTTGTTTAGATACAAGTCTCTGAAAGACACTCTCTTGCCCTCTAAGACTACGTGCACACGACAGTGAAAAAAAAGGTCTGTTAAAAACGGATAAGCTGTGCTCTGTCACCAGGATCAACCCTATTAAACTAGACATACTGCCTGGTAGGGCTCATCATGCTGATTAAAACTGCACCTTTCTTTTGTCTGTATGATAAACAGCTGCAGAGAAATCAGTGTTTTTATTTATATGTAAATGAACAATTCAAGCACCAAGAGGCGGAGCTGAATGCTCTGAGCACTGCTCTGTAACACCCCCTGTGCTCTGCACACGCCCCCTCCCCTTGATTGACAGGGCTAGACAGCAGGCTGAGGGCAGAGCTGTGTCCTGGATTATACATATCTACTTTATATAGGTGTATTATAAACACTCTGTGCACCAAATTGAGATCTGTCAGAAAACTAATCTACATATTACTTTATTCACAAGCACAATATATGATTATACAAGCACAGGTAATATATGTTAGCTTATAAGCATGGGAAAAACATGTATCTCTATGTGGTAATGCTATAGCTTAGTGTTATAGCGGTCTACCCTATATGTAGACATCCGTCGTTCAAGTCCCAGGAGAGAGATACATTTTCTTTCTATTATATTTCTTTTTCTTTTAAAACCATATTAAAAGGCTATACTATAATAAATAATATATAATCCTATAAGAATAACTTACTTTATTGAGAATAGTTTTTTTTTCTATAACCTATTACGTGCTTATTCACAGTAACTAGTAATACTTATTAGCTTTGTAAATATAATAAAGACATAGACTTTTTTTATGGGATAAATGTGGAAGAAAAAAATATCAGAAGAAAAATACTTCAAATTCTCTCCTAAGTAGAGATGAGCGAACGTGCTCAAAACGAGCACTGTCCCGCTCGGCTCCCCTGCGCTTGCATGGGCGCAGGCAGCCGCTTCCATCCTCCTGATGTGAGGTCCTGATATGGGACTGAACTGAGGATCTGATATGAGGTCTGCGTCTTATCATCAAAGCAAGAAATACTGTAAATAAAAATGACGGAAATGAGGACGGAAGCGGCTGCCTGCGCCCATGCGAGCACAGGGGAGCCGAGCGGTACAATGCTTGTTTCGAGCACGTTCGCTCATCTCTACTCCTAAGATTCAAACCTGGGATCTCTACATGCAAAACCAATCACTTAACCTCTAAGCTATAGCATTACCACATAGAGATACATGTTTTTCCCATGCTTATAAGCTAACATATGTTACCAGTGTTTGTATAATCATATATTGTGCTTGTGAATAAAGTAATATGTAGATGAACTTTCTGACAGATCTCAATGTGGTGCACAGAGTGTGTATAATACACATGTATACAGTGCCAGGGCACAGCTCAGCCTGATGACTAGCCCTGTCAGTCAAGGGGAGGGGGAATGTGCAGAGCACAGGGGGTGTTACACAGCAGTGCTCAGAGCATTCAGTCCCACCTCAGTAAATGGACGGCTGATATACCAGAGCTCTTCACAGATGATAGTGAGGATGTGGTAGATCTTCTTTGTGTCTATTGTTGTTAGTGCCCAAGATGCATTGATTCAATGTAAATTCCTATACAATGCTTGCTACACTCCTGTTAGGCGCTCCCAAATGGTCGGGGTCCCAGCACTCGGACCCCCAGCAATCAAACCCTTTGATATGTTGCTATGACATATCAAAAATGTATTTTTTTTCAAAAGTACAGTTACTTTTACAGTTGAAAAATCTGGCATACAGCAAATTAACGTAGCTAAACACACCCTCCTCCAATTTTCGTAGTGTGGAAACACAAAAAGTATTACATATACGTGTGCCAGGTTTTGCAACTTTTTTATTTTTATTTTTTTACGAGCTCAAATCAAATGATAATTTCCCTAATAAATCCATGGCAACTTTCCACCCCAGTCTGAGGGCTTTCCTTTGGTTGCAGCGTTGGCTGGTCATGAACGTTCATTCTCTTGTTATAGTCTATGGGAGATATAGATTCTGCACAGTTACCATAGCAACCGCTTTCTATACATGTGACCCCCTGTTCTTTGGATGATGGGAGTTGCAGGTGGTTTTAAAGGATGTTCTGTTGAGCTGATGGTGTTTATTGCTGCACGTAGACTGTTTTATGAATGATTTGGGCCTGCTGGGGCTAAGGCACCTCCTGAGGTTCTCTAGATGCTGGTATATCATTGAATTATGTAGTATTGTAGGATAGTATATACTGTACTGGAGACCTATACCAGGCCGGATTTTGTGTTCCTGACTGCTGCTCCAGTTTTCCTGTGAATGGTGCCACGTGTATTTAATGTCTATCCTGGTTACGTTTTTATGGGTTTGAGCACCGCATGTTCTACAAAGTGTCTGCATAAATACCTGAGATTGGCATGGATGTCATTAGTGAGCCCATGGAACGAGAAGAGCTGTCTGATTCGAGAGGCTGCTGAAGTGGTCACTTTGTGTAGTGAATGCCATAGCCTCTCGCTTTCCACAAGTGAGCAGAGACTCGGGATTTGGAGGACCTTATGAAGAATTGTTTGCCAGACTACTCCTTGTTCCAGAGAAGTGTTTCCTTAATATTTGGGATGTGCAGCTGCTGCCTTCTCGACTGCCTCTCACATCAGGCACACAATGTAATGCTTTCCACTGCTCTTTATTTCCCATATGTTCCTCTGTGTAACCACACAGAAGGCAAGCACTCAGAATATCCAAGAGGCATCTGTACTTTCCATGCTGAATGTGTAATTAGTTTGATCTCCTTCTGTAGAGCTTTATTTACAGCATTTATGAAAATGTGACCTTTTGCAGTTTTGGCAAAGTTTATGGCTTATCGGCATGCTTTCTCGCTTTCTTATTCATCACCTTTTCTTTTCTTCCTTTACAGTATATTACGAAAAGAATTCATTTTAGCAGTTTTACACTGTAAAAAAAACATCTTTTTTTCCCTGTTATATTAGAGTATGTTTGTGTGAGAACAATGGATTTAAAGGGATCGTGGCACTACTAAGGCTTTTTTCACATTAGCGGCAGCCTTCTCTGGCAGGCTGTTCTGGATCTGTTCTGCCGCTAGTGCGCGCATGCCGCTGGAGATCCACTCTGACCCCATTGACTATAAACGGGGCAGGCCGGAGGTCCGGCCGCACCACCGCGAACATGCCGAGAGGCGGTCAGAGTAAAACTACGACACTTATTCCCTATCCACAGGGTGATGGTCAGCAGGTACCACTGAGCCCGGGTAGTGTTGCGCATGTGCAGACCTCCCTTCTTGTGATGGTTGAAGATCCTTGCAGTCTGACCCCCAACGATCAAGCAGTTAAGGGAATTAAGGGGTATTCTGGTTGGTACAAGTTATCCCCTTTCTACAGGATACATCGTGGGGGTTCTACTGCTGGGACCCCCACCGATCACGAGAACGGGGGCCCTGTGCCTCCTGTAGGCCCCCTGTAGTTCCCCTGAAATGACCGGAGCGGCCCTTCGCACATGCACGAGGCCGCTCCATTCATTTCTACTCCCATATGAATGGAGCGGGCTGCTCCGGTCACTTCAGGGGAGCTTCAAGGGGCCTGCAGGAGCTATGGAGCCCCCGTTCTTGTGATCAGTGGGGCTTCTGCTGCTGATAATTAAAGTCTTAAAGTTATCCCGTATCCTGTGGATAGGGTATAACTTCTACCAACCAGAGTACCCCTTTATTTCCTTCCATCCTGTCAATGGGGCAATAATGGCACCTGTATTGGTTGGCATGGGCGTTTTTATTTATTTTTTAATCATTTTTATTTTCTCTTTAAAGGGATTCTGTCAGCTAGTTTAAGCCTATAGAGCTGAGGACATGGGCTGCTAGATGGCCACTAGCTTGTCCACAATATACTTTTCCCATTGCTCTGTGTGTCTTTATTTAGTCAAAAAAACGATTTTATTCATATGCTAATAGGGATTATAAGGAGCCCAAGGGGCGGTTACCAATGTTTCTGGATCCCAGCCACTCCCACTGTGAAGGAGCCCAGCACCGCCCTGCATCCTCTCATCTCCTCCTTGCTCCCCCGACTTCACGCATTCAGAGCGCTGTAATCTTGCGCGCTGCCATCTCCCGCATGCACAGTTTGTTCCCTGATGCTGATGCCAGCACAGGTAAGAAACAGTTTACCAGCACTGACATGCGCGAGATTACGGCGCTCTGAATGCGTGAAGTCGGGGGAGCAAGGAGGAGATGAGAGGATGTGGGGCGGTGCTGGGCTCCTTCACAGTGGGCGTGGCTGGGATCCAGGAACATTGGTAACCGCCCCTTGGACTCCTTATAACCCCTATTAGCATATGAATAAAATCGTTTTTTTGACTAAATAAAGACACACAAAGCAATGGGAAAAGTATATTGTGGACGGGCTAGTGGCCATCTAGCAGCCCATGTCCTCAGCTCTATAGGCTTAAACTAGCTGACAGAATCTCTTTAAATATATAATTTTTTAATTTTTGTACTTTTCCTTTTTGTTTTCTTTTATTTGTATTTTTTTCATTTTTATTTTTGTACTTTTTTTAAGTACATTTTTTGCCATATAGTGTCATTCAAGAGGTCATTGAAAGACCTCTGGGGGGCACTGGTATATATACATTTTTTTTTTTGTACTTTGCCCTATTTCCACTGTAACTTGTGCATCCCAGTCATGTGCACGAACCCTTATGCCATATTCACACGTTAGTGATTTTCATAAGTGTTTGAGAGTTAAAACCAAGCGCGGCTCTAAACACTGAACGATGTACAGTGATGTCACATGACCTAGTAAGAAACCACAGTGCTCATGGTGCACCCAGCCTCTTCTAACTGCTGATTGACCCCCGCCGATCTAAAATTGATGACGTATCCAGAGGATAGGTCATCAGTAGTAATTCCCAGAAAACCCCTTTAAAGGGAACCTGTCATCAACTTTATGCTGACCATACTGAGGGCAGCATAAAATAGTGACAGAAATGTTGATTTCAGCAGAGTGTCTCTCTTGAGCTAAAAGTAAGTGGTTGCTGAGAACCAACATCACAAACATTGCATCCTAGGCCTCTAAAAGAGTCAAATCTACCTGAGAAGAGTCATGGTTTTTCCTAATCTCCTGCTCTCCCCGCCAATCTGCTGATGACTGGCAGTTCTCTCCTAGAGAGAAAGGGAGAAAACTAGGTAGAAGACTGTCAGTCATCAGCAGAAGGGCAGGGACAGCAGGAATTCATGAATAACCATGTCTCCTCTCATGAAGATTTGACTCTTTTCCAAGCCTAATCTGCAATGTTTGTGATGTTGGTTCTCGCCAACCACTTACTTTTAACTTATAAATGACAGGCCGCTGAAATCAACTCACCTGTCTCTACTTTATTCTGCTGTTAGTATGGGTAGCATAAAGGTGATGACAGGTTCCCTTTAAGGCTGGTGACTTTTTTTGCCGTTTTGTATTTTTGAGGGCTTGTTTTTTTTTGCCAACTCCAGATGTTCCATAGAATTCTAAGGGAATTACTAGACCGCACAAACATGCATTTTGTAGTGCCACTTTTGGGTTAATATTTTGAGTCAGTAGTGTTTTCTGAAATTGCAGCATGCTCTGTCCGTGGCAGTTTTCCCCCTCATTTTCTGCCTTCTTTACGCCATAGATATCCATCGTTTGTTTTGTTTTGTTTTTTCTCTGCTTTAAAAGTTGCCAATGTGTGTAGCATTTTGGCGGGGTTTTTTTTTTAACCTACTGCTCTGCAAGGAAACTGACAATACAAGGGGGTACATACTTTCCTATATGAAAATTCAATGCATGTGCTCAATAAAAACGCTTTAAAAACAAGTCAGACATTTTTGGATGCCCTTTTTTGGAAAAAAAAGCACACCCAAGAAGCTGTATATTAACCCCCCCTTAAATCCCTGTGTGTTTAGTACATTGTATTACTGCACATTTTATTTAGATTTCTCTGCATTGCCGTTTGGCTGCGTCTTCCTGGAATAGACGAATGACATAGCTGTCACTGATATTTCTTATCAAGATCCAAAAGCTCATATATTTCTCTTCACTGTTGTGGCATTCATAAATGTGCTTTGTCTTCATGTGGCGTGCAATATCCAAGCGTGACACATCCTGCAGTCCTTATTAGGTGGCGCGCAATAAAATGAAGATTATTTGCATATTATGCGTTTCAAATTGGAATGAAATAAAGAAGCAGATTAATCCTGAAGGAGCAATAAAAGCAGATAATAAACTCTCGCCTTGCTGCAGGTCACCGTACTCTTTGTAACTCTCTGCTTTCTGACTTAATATTTATTATTATTAGTGTGTTGTTAAGACTTTTCTTTCTGACATCTTCATTAACTTTTACGTCTGCAGAGCCGCCGCCGCCCTGCCAACGACAGTATTCAGGCAGATGGTGCGCTCATAAAAAAGCTTTAGGACCGACGTCCTTTATTGGGGACCTCATGAATGTATAAATTCACTGCAAATCTGAGCTGTAAATAATCTGACTTTTTTTTGGCTTGGTTACTATTAAAAACGTGAAATGTCTAATAGACGCATGAAAGTTGCGTTCAGATGTGATCCGTATTTTAATGAATTTCCCTTTGTGTTGGTACATTGTACAATCCACTGCAGATAGGCCCTGTTCACACTTGTGGTATGCTCTTTATTACAGTTCTTCCAATACATTTGATGGCAACATTAGCACAGTCTGCAGTGCTGTTGTGCAGAACCCTAATGGAAATTTGAGTAAGGCCCCATTCACACGACCGTATGTACATTTTCGCATCTTATCCGCATTTTTGCGGATAACATGCAGAACCATACGGACCCATTCATTTTTCCATAGGAGAAAAAAAATGCGGAATGCACACCGTGTGCATTCCGCATCCCGTATCTCACGGAAGTTCCCCCGCAAAAAAAAATAAAACATGTCCTATACTTGGCCGCAAAATCACGTCCGTAGCCCCATTAAAGTCAATGGGTCCACAAAATTGCGGAACACTACGGAAGACTTTCCGTATGTCTTCCGTTCCATTTTTATACGGATCACGTAATACATACGGTCGTGTGATTGGGGCCTAAGGCTCCTATCAAACGAGCGAGTGTCACACTCCGGACTCGCAGTGCAGCTCCTGTCCTCACCTTCCAGCACTGTTGGGGTCGCATAGCATGATACTGATTTATGATGCTAGGTAACCCTTAGAGGTCTGGAATGTATTGGATAACACTGACATAATGCTGTTAGTGTTATCCAATACATTACATAACTGTAAGGGTTACATAGCATCATAAATCAGTTTAATGCTATTCGACCCCAGCAGTGCTGGAAGGTGTGGACAGGAGCTGCGCTGCGAGTCCGGAGTGTGACACTCACTCCTCTGAAAGGGGCCTTAAGGTATTTTACAGCAGGGGTCTGCAATCTCCAGCACTCCAGCTGTTCTGAAACTACAACTCCCAGAATACTTCATAAACTTCTAGGGGAGTTACAAGAATAGCTCAGTAAGTGTGCATGCTGGGAGTTGTAGTTTCACAGCAGCTGGAGTGCTGGAGTTTGCTGATCGCTGGTCTACATGGACAAATAATCAGATTATTGGGGATGAACGTTTGTACAAGCGCTTGTTCCCAATAATTGGCCTGTGTAAAAGGTGCAGACGCTGGTTCATTGGGTGATCTATCATTCTGCTGGTCCTGTGCTGCAGATTGTACTGTTTAAACCAAGGGGTGCACAATCTGTGCGCCCAGAGCCACATGCGGTCCTTGTTACCATTCTGTGCGAGCCCCCAACCCTTTGGTGACAGACATGTATGTCTTATGGCTGCTCACATGCATTTTTCATGTATTCTCCTATCAGATGGGAGTTCTGAAAATGTAACCAGACATTTATGATATATACTGTATGTTCAATATGCCATAAATGCAATATTTTAGTTGTTAATACCCCTTTAAGTTTTATTTTTGTCCCTTGACATTGGTTCAGTCTGACAATGTGGCCCCCACCCAGAAAACCTGCACTCCTGGTCTAAGCGGTGGTCTGCTGCCCAGAAATAATGATTTTCTATGGGGACAAGTGATTGCTGTATTATTTGCTTGTTCCCATACAATGTAAGTCATCTGTGCTGACTAGCAGGCAATTGTCGGGAATGTTCGTTCAATAGACCTCTGGTCAGACCACCAATCAGATGCCCAATGTTAATCCGTCCTCAGCTGACAGCCCCAATAAGACCCCAGTAAGACCTCAGATCAGACCTCCAATTGGACCTCAGATCAGACCTCAGCGCGAAAGACCGCCAATCAGACCTCAGATAAGAGCCCCATGCCTTTTATCAGACTCCCTATATGCCTCTTATCAGCCCCAGCAGTCTTATATAAGCCCCCCAGTGCCTCTTAGCAGCCCCCCCAATGCCTCTTAGCAGCCCCCCCAGTGCCTCTTAGCAGCCCCCCCAGTGCCTCTTAGCAGCCCCCCCAGTGCCTCTTAGCAGCCCCCCCAGTGCCTCTTAGCAGCCCCCCCCAGTGCCTCTTAGCAGCCCCCCCCAGTGCCTCTTAGCAGCCCCCCCAGTGCCTCTTAGCAGCCCCCCCAGTGCCTCTTAGCAGCCCCCCCAGTGCGTCTTAGCAGGCCCCCCAGTGCCTCTTAGCAGGCCCCCCAGTGCCTCTTAGCAGGCCCCCCAGTGCCTCTTAGCAGGCCCCCCAGTGCCTCTTAGCAGGCCCCCCAGTGCCTCTTAGCAGCCCCCCCCCCAGTGCCTCTTAGCAGGCCCCCCCAGTGCCTCTTAGCAGGCCCCCCAGTGCCTCTTAGCAGGCCCCCCCAGTGCCTCTTAGCAGGCCCCCCCAGTGCCTCTTAGCAGGCCCCCCAGTGCCTCTTAGCAGCCCCCCCCAGTGCTCTTAGCAGCCCCCCCAGTGCCTCTTAGCAGCCCCCCCCCAGTGCCTCTTAGCAGCCCCCCCCAGTGCCTCTTAGCAGCCCCCCCCAGTGCCTCTTAGCAGCCCCCCCAGTGCCTCTTAGCAGCCCCCCCCCAGTGCCTCTTAGCAGCCCCCCCAGTGCCTCTTAGCAGCCCCCCCAGTGCCTCTTAGCAGCCCCCCCCAGTGCCTCTTAGCAGCCCCCCCCAGTGCCTCTTAGCAGCCCCCCCCAGTGCCTCTTAGCAGCCCCCCCAGTGCCTCTTAGCAGCCCCCCCAGTGCCTCTTAGCAGCCCCCCCAGTGCCTCTTAGCAGCCCCCCCCAGTGCCTCTTAGCAGCCCCCCCAGTGCCTCTTAGCAGCTCCCATTGCAAATTGCCAGCCCCCAGCAGCCTCATATTGAATAAAATAAAAACGCCACTTACCTGTCCTGGACGCCGCCGCTCCTCTCTGCCCGCGCTCTCTCTTCTTCTCCCTGCCGCTGGCTGTGACGCGGCGCGCAGAGTGACCCGGTCACAGAGCATCCTAACGCTGTGCGCAGCACTGCACAGCCGAACGGAGGACCAGGAAGCGGTGAGTACAAAGTCTTCACCACTTCCTTGTCCTCCAGTGCTAATGAGCTCTTCCATAATGGAAGCGCTCATTAGCATTCTCCCCATAAAACGCAGGGGCAGAAAAAAGTGCGTCGTCTTATGGGGCGAAAAATACGGTAATTGCCTGACAAATGGTCCATGTAAAAGAGCCTTTAGTGGCATCAATTGGGAGTTGTTGGGATCACTTATGAATAAAAGCTATGATTCCAGGTCCTTAGCATTTTGTGTTAATGCCGCTTTACATGGGCTGATTCTCTGCCAGATAATTGCTAAAAAGCGTTTATTATCTGACATTGTAAAGGTGTCAGTGATTACCCGATGAACGAGCAAAACACTTCTTCATCGGGTAATCACATCTTTCATACGGGACAATTCAGCAGGCGATGCCTTCTTGTCAGTGGAGGAGACCGCTGCATGGAGAGGAGCGATCGCTAATGCCATTGCAATTTGCCATACAGACTCGTTTGCCGGCAGCAGAGTGCTGTTTAGACGGCGTGATCTGCTGCCGGCCAGTGATGATGTAGGTGCCCGATGAATGACTAATCACTAGAACAGGGGCTCCTCCTTACTGCGTGACTGCATTGCGGAGGAGTGTGAATGGAGTAGCATTAGAGCGCGCTTACTGCTACTCCATTCATTGTCTGCGGGGTTGAAGAAAACCGCCACATGATGTACTCTGCTCTCTACATCAGTCCCATAGACTTTAGGTGGCATTCTTGATTGAGACGCCATTCAAAGCTCTCAGTGCAGTTGTGCATTCTGGAGGAATGGCTGGGGGTGCGGGTGGAAGCTTAGGTTTTAATTTCTGGTGATCAGTAGGAGGATAGGTGATATCCATGTGGGACTTTTATAAACATGATGCCACTGAATAGCCTGAAGACATGCAGTAGTCCGTATGAAGACCTGGAACAGAATAGATTTCTCTGTTGGAAGAGATCTGATGGATTGGTACCTGTATGTGGGTATTTCAAGGTTTTCTATGCCTTTTAAGGTTTATTTAGGCTGAGATATGCAATCTTGTGTCTGCACTTTGTAACGTGATGGGAACGTTCTGTGATGCAGGGCTGTCCTCTAATGGAAGAATCTGTTTTCTTGATAAATGGCTGAAACCTACCTTTATTTTACTGTGCAAACAGAAAACGTTAAATTTCTGCAGCTAGAATTAATGGGATTATGCGCTTAGCTGTTTTCAGCTCATTTTCGCCAAGGTCTGCAGCTCCAGGAATTAATTTTTGGAGACCTCAAAGAAATCCCTCTTAGAGCTAATAGTAACTACAATATATTGGGGAAGTATATTCAGTGTAATAGCCTTGTAATACCAGCACTGCATTAAAGGGGTTGTCTCACTTCAGTAAATAGCATTTATCTTGTAGAGGAAGTGAATACAAGGCACTTACTAATGTATTGTGATTGTCCATATTGGGTCCTATGCTGGCTTGATTAATTTTTCCATCACATTATACACTGCTTGTTTCCATGGTTACGACCACCCTACAGTCCACCAATGGTGGTCGTGCTTGCTGGACTCAGTGATGGCCGTGGGAGGGCACATTGACACACATGAGCAGCAGCTTCCATCCTGGCCTCCTTGTATCTGCGCCGCAGTGGTGGCTGTAACCCCTGATACAAGCCATGAAAAAATGAATCCAGCCAGCAGAGGAGGCAATATGGACAATCACAATACATTAGTAAGTGCCTTGTATTAACTTTCTCTACGTGATAAATGCTATTTGCTGAAGTGACACAACTAGAGATGAGCGAGCAGTGCTTGTTACGAGCACTGTAACGCTCGGGTCCCGTGTGAAATGCCCGCAGGCATTGCGGATCTGTCCTCATCTGCATGTAAGTCAATGAGGACGGATCGTTTGGTATGACACTCATACCAAACGGTTCCGTCCTCACCCGTCTTAAAGTCAGTGGGGACGGAACCGGAAACGATCCGTCCTCATTGACTTACATGCAGATGAGGACGGATCCGCAATGCCTGCGGGCATTTCACACGGGACCCGAGCGTTACAGTGCTCGTAACGAGCACTGCTCGCTCATCTCTAGACACAACCCCTTAATGCAGTGTTGGCATTACAATACAATGGTGTATGCATACTGGTATGTATAGAATATACACAGTATATACATAATGACAAATTATGTTCGATATTAATTAACTTTTCCTGATATTTGAGCTGTTAGGATTATATTTTATGTGAACGATTCTCATTAAAACACTGGTATAATTCTAGACTCTCTTGTTCCTCTTAGTTAATGAAGAAGAGCTTAGGAGGAAAATTGCAGAGGAACTGGCTTTCGAGCAAGCAAGGAGAGAATCCGAGAATAAAAGGTTTGTTTCCCTGTGACTAAAAGTGGCTGTGAAGGGTAACGGGCCTTATTTTGCAGGGTCTAAAGCAAGGGTCCCCAAACTACGGCCCGCGGGCCGCATGTGGCCCACTGAGGCCATTTATCCGGCCCCTGCCGCACTTCCGGAAGGGGCACCTCTTTCATTGGTGGTCAGTGAGAGGAGCTCCTGAGTTACTGTATTTTTCGCCCCTTAAGACGCATTTTTTCCCCCCCAAAAATGGGGGAAAAATGCCCCTGCGTCTTATGGGGTGAATGTTAATGATTAATGATTAGCGCCAGAAGACCAGGAAGCGATGAAGACTCTGTACTCACTGCTTCCTGGTCCTCCGCTTGGATGTCTGCTGTGCAGGGCTGTGCAGAGCGTGAGGGCGCTTCGTGACCGCACGCTGTGTGCGCCAGTACACAGTACAGCCAGCAGGAAGATGAAGAGAGAACGAAGACGGCGTCCAGGAGCAGGGGAGGTAAGTGTTTTTTTAAATTTTATTCTATATGAAGCAATATGGGGGTTAAAAGAGGCTGCTGGAGGGTGGGGAGGCTATGAGGCTCCTGGGGGGCTGATATGAGGCTCCTGGGGGGCTGATATGAGGCTGCTGGGGGGGCTGATATGAGGCTGCTGGGGGGCTGATATGAGGCTGCTGGGGGGGGCTGATATGAGGCTGCTGGGGGGGCTGATATGAGGCTGCTGGGGGGGCTGATATGAGGCTGCTGGGGGGCTGATATGAGGCTGCTGTGGGGGCTGATATGAGGCTGCTGTGGGGGCTGATATGAGGCTGCTGTGGGGGCTGATATGAGGCTGCTGGAGGGCTGATATGAGGCTGCTGGAGGGCTGATATGAGGCTGCTGGGGGGCTGATATGAGGCTGCTGGGGGGCTGATATGAGGCTGCTGGGGGGGCTGATATGAGGATGCTGGGGGGGCTGATATGAGGATGCTGGGGGGGCTGATATGAGGATGCTGGGGGGGCTGATATGAGGATGCTGGGGGGGCTGATATGAGGATGCTGGGGAGGCTGATATGAGGATGCTGGGGGGGCTGATATGAGGCTGCTGGGGGGCTGATATGAGGCTGCTGGGGGGCTATGAGGGTACTGGAGGGCTGATATGAGGCTGCTGGAGGGCTGATATGAGGCTGCTGGGGGGCTATGAGGGTACTGGAGGGCTGATATGAGGCTGCGGGGGGGCTGAAATGAGGCATATGGGTACTAATAGGTATGGGGCTCTTATCTGAGGTCTGATTGGGGGTTATTCATATTGGGGTCTGGGCTGAGGTCTGATTGGGGGGTCTTATTAACATTGGGGATCTTATTGGGGCTGTTAGCTGAGATCTTGGCATCGCTCACGTACAGTACTACTTCCGGTGAGGTGGGGCGCTCGTGTCACTGCTCTGGAAGTGCGTCATGTGATGCACATCCGGTCTGCGGCTGCGGCGCCCGACATCACCGGAAGCAGTGTGAAATAACAGCAGAAGTAGGAAGAAAGGCAAGGCACTAGAAGATTTGTGCAGTGTGCATAGGGATTTGTTCATAGTTTTTTTTTATAGTCCGGCCCTTCAACGGTCTGAGGGACAGTTAACTGGCCCCCTGTGTAAAAAGTTTGGGGACCCCTGGTCTAAAGGAAACAGAACTACTTTATCAATTCTAGTGACCATACCAGGCAGTGAATCCTACACCGTACTGTATGAACAAGCAGCCGTAGAAATAGAAGCAATCCAGAAATAGAAGCAATGGGTTTCCACATTCTGGTTTTTTGATGCAGTTCATGAAGGTGGGAACAAATTAAATGGAGGACAAGTGTAAGTGTACAGACTCAAGCTGATTTAAGCCTAATTTGTTACAAATGTGAGATAGTATTTATTTTTTTCCGATGGGCTGCTCCGTTCCTGCACTGTGCCCCCCCCCCCATTTTGGTTTCCCGCCCTGTATGCTAATCCATACCATCGCGTCTCTTTCGCCCTGGGGGGGGGCACAGCGGGGGAACGGAGCAGCTCATCGGGAAAAAAAAAAAATAAAAAACTGATATCCCATCTCCTCAATATGCCCTACACTGCCAGGTACTTGTATTGTAATATCAGGACCAATGGAAAGTCCTCTTTAAGTCCCAAAATTGTTGCAAGTCTTAGGGCTCGTGCATATGAACGTAAGTGCTCAGTGCCTGTATTACGTACCGTAAACAGCCAGTCCGCAATATACGGGCACTGGCCATATGCATTCTGTGGTGCGAATGCGGACCCATTGACTTAAAAGGATACGCAAGATACGACTGAAGATAGGACTTCACCCATCTTTTGCGGAGCTGAGGCATGGATCGAAAGAACTACGAAGTGCTTCTGTGGGCTTTCAGGTCCATGACTCCGCACCATAAAAAGGTAGAACATGTTCTATCCTTGACCATATGTTGCGGATCGCAGACCCATTCAAGTCTATGGATCCGCATGCACAAACGGAGTGCACACAACCAGTACCTGTGCATTGTGGACCGCTATTTGCAGTCTGCAGCAAGGGCCCGGGGCCCTTACACTCGTGTGCATGAGCCCTTACTCAGTAAAGGGGGGGGGGAGTGGAGTAACATCTGCAGACAGAAGTGTGCAGGGAGGCCGTGATGAACGGAGCCTTGGTGGCAGGGAGTACGTGAGTTCATTTCTTATTTTAGGTAGAGCACATTCAGGGGTGTAGTTAGGAAGTGATTTAAGCTTGACAACCCCTTTAGGGGCCTATTCATACAGAATTCTGTACATTGAAAAATATTACCAAACTTATAAATGCAAACAGCACATGAACGTCATCCATGTGGCTGGTCTGCAGATTGTAGGACATGCCCTTTTCTTGTCCGTTTTGAGGACAACACTAGCCGAGGAAACTGCGGGATGCTCCAGGCTGGTGTCTATATTTTGTAGACCACACAATACATACTGTCGTGAGGCCTTATAGTCAGTCTTCGCTGCTGTGCTCTGGCCATGTTGTAGGTTTAATTTTCATGGTGTTGTAGTCATAAGTGATGGTTCTTTAAAGCAGTGTCCAGATGTGCCAGAGGTTTAACACCCAGTGGCTTCATAAAGATTGGCAAATTGTGTCTTGGTTGATGCAGTGAATGACTTGGCGGAGGCAGATGGTGCCATGCATCATGAACTTCTGGAATGGGAATGTACATCTGGTCAGCTGGGTTCAGCTGCCCCATTAACTTCTGCTGGAAAAGAGATTAACCAGCTATGAAGTGCATGTCTATGTGAAGCGGAAAAAGATTTTTCTAACAGAAAGGTTGTAAATTTGTGATGAAAAGTGCAATACATGTAGGGAATATGATTTGATAGGTTATCTGTATAGAAACATTCTGAAAGAAGCAACATGGCCACCATTCAGCCTGTCAGTGCAGCATGAAACTGAGGAGTTTACCTAAAGGGTGCATTTACACAACCGTGTTTTGCGGTCCGCACATGGCCAGCGCTATATAGAAAATGCCTATTCTTGTCCGTGCTTGCGGACAAGAATAGGACATGCTCTATATTTTTGCCGCGCCGCGGAACGGAACAACGGATGCAGATAGCACACGGTATGCTGTCCGCATCTTTTGCGGCCCCATTGAAATTAATGGGTCCGCACCCGTTCCGCAAAACTGCGGAATGAATGCGGACCCAAAACTACGGTCGTGTGAATGGAGCCTTAAAGTGTTTTTCCTTGCTTTTATTATTCTTTTTCTTAATATTGAAGAATAAGATTGCTTTCCCAGCTCATTTTTTAAAAGAATATGCCCTCTCATTTGCCGCTTATTGTCCCAGGTGCTACATGCAGGACCACCCCTCTTTTCGCAGTGTCACATACGGTCAGTATATCCACAGGTTTCAATATAAATGTCTGGTGCTGGTCCCACTTCTGGAACCTGAACCTATCTTCAGATCCAGGTGCTGGTTTGAAAACTGTAGAATATTTTTTGTGGGACAACACCTTTAATGCTGTTCTGTGGCACCCGCACCTATCAGACATTTGCGGCATGTGAGAATGGACATTTAGGTTACCTTTTTCGTACATTAATCGCCTTTTACTTAGTATTTTAGAATTTTTGTAGAAATTATGAAAATGGCAGAGCAAGCAAGCTTGACTATTTTTCCATCTTTGGGGCGTTTCGACCAGACCTCCCCCATCTGCCATATGGCTGGGCTGTCTCCCGCTGCTCGGTTTCCTGCTCCTTTACACCCCGACAGCCCACTGCAGCACTCTGATCCTCATGTGTCAACATCCACTTTGACAGCCCGCTGCAGCACTCTGATCCTCATGTGTCAACATCCACTTTGACAGCCCGCTGCAGCACTCTGATCCTCGTATGTCAACATCCACTTTGACAGCCCGCTGCAGCACTCTGATCCTCGTATGTCAACATCCACTTTGACAGCCCGCTGCAGCACTCTGATCCTCGTATGTCAACATCCACTTTGACAGCCCGCTGCAGCACTCTGATCCTCGTATGTCAACATCCACTTTGACAGCCCGCTGCAGCACTCTGATCCTCGTATGTCAACATCCACTTTGACAGCCCACTGCAGCACTCTGATCCTCGTATGTCAACATCCACTTTGACAGCACGCTGCAGCACTCTGATCCTCGTATGTCAACATCCACTTTGACAGCACGCTGCAGCACTCTGATCCTCGTATGTCAACATCCACTTTGACAGCCGCTGCAGCACTCTGATCCTCGTATGTCAACATCCACTTTGACAGCCGCTGCAGCCAATCACTGGCCGCAGAGATGACGCATGCCTTTTGTGTTAAGTGAACAGAGCTTAGCCCCGCCCAGGCCAGTGATACTAGTCGTGACGTCACTGGGCCTGCAGTAAACACAGAGAAGGCCGCGGCGCTCCTACAGCGCTGCTGCCTTCTCAAACAGCTGATCGGCAGGGGTCCCAGGTGTCGGACCCCCACCGATCAGATGCTGATGATCTATCCAGAGGATAGATCATCAGTTTTACAGAACTGCAGAACCCCTTTAACTCTTTCTTTAGCTGTAGAAATGAAAAGAGAAAGCGACACACATCTTCTAGGCCCAGAGGTGGGACCCACACCTCTCCGGCCTTTATGGCATATGGCAGTACCCCTCTAATTTGGCTTATTACTACATTTTCTAGAATAATTGCAGTTTTGTTCTCAGTTTATAATCTAGGACAGGGATCTTTCGTTGGTGGAAGTAATGTAAACTTCAGTTTTCTGCATTCCCATACCACTGAGCTTTATCAATGTATTTCAGTTTTTTTTCCCAGTCAATAGTCTACTGTTTCCCTTTTTTCCACGCAGAATAACACATTTCCCAGTCCTGATACAAAGTGAAAGAAAAATGAAGAGTAATATTAAAAAGGAACCCTTTGGGAAGCCGAGCGAGAAGTGTTATATTAAAATCAATAGTTGGGGTCTAACCTTTTGTGGGTTGGTACACACGAAGGCTTTATTCTTATTGATCTCTGTTTTAATAACATGTTTATTCTAGTTTCCTTGGCCGGGGCCTTGAGAGAGTAGCAGATTAAATTCTGTATTATCACAATGACTTGGGTTTGGCTCTGGTATTCCCTGTTGCAGCTCATGTCTGTATGGCGTGAAGTTATTGATGAAGTCTTACAATAAATGAGCATTTATAGCTGGCGTCTGTATTACTGGTTGAGGAGAAAACAGAAATGCAGCAAGACCTAGAGGTGTTTTATCAGTATTTTTGCAGAGGTCATAGAGATGATGATGTCTCTAAAATCACATTGTACCATTGTGTATTCTCTGTCGCTTTAGAGCAACACATGCTTTGATTTATTTACTATCTATGACCTGCAGCGGATTGGCCATAGACCTAACAGGGACATTTCCAGGTGCAACGTCCACTGGAAGTTTTTGGGGATGTATTTTGTGCTGCTTTTAGTATTATGTGATAGACTGTGATATTTGGCTCTGTTGGGGTGGTATAATGTGCCGCAATATGGTATTGCTGGTCCTGCCTTCCATCAGTTTGACCCAACTACAAAATGGGGCCACTTTTAGTATTTTTTTCCAGGGCCACTTTCAGTTCCTAGTCTGCCCCTACCTATGCTCCTGAATGTGCGTCGCCTAAAATAAGAAATTAAAGGGGTTCTGCAGTTTTTTCAAACTGATGATCTATCCTCTGGATAGATCATCAGCATCTGATCGGCGGGGGTCCGACACCCGGGACCCCCGCCCATCAGCTGTTTCAGAAGGCAGCGGCCTTCTCTGTGTTTACCGCAGGCCCAGTGACGTCACGACTAGTATCACTGGCCTGGGCGGGGCTAAGCTGTGTTCACATGAATGGAGCTTAGCCGTGCCCAGGCCAGTGATAGTAGTCGTGACATCACTGGGCCTGCGGTAAACACAGAGAAGTCCGCGGCGCTCCTGCAGCGCCGCTACCTTCTCAAACAGCTGATCGGCAAGGGTCCCAGGTGTCGGACCCCCGCCGATCAGATGCTGATGATCTATCCAGAGGATAGATCATCAGTTTGAAAAAACTGCAGAACCCCTTTAAGTCATGTGCACCCTGCCATTTCATTCAGTTATGTTTCTAATCTCCAGTCTGTAAACTTCCGGATTGGGTCGCATGCGCCGCTGCAGTCATCACTGGCCTTGCTGTTGGGTCATAGTTTATAAGGCCAAAAAAAAAAGCCATCTGTCCACCCAGTTTGGCCTGTTGATCCAGAGGAAGGCAAAAAATCCCTGTGAGGTAGAAGCCAATTTTCCCCACTTTAGGGGAAAAAAATCCTTCCCGACTCCAATCAGGCAATCAGAATAACTCCCTGGATCAACGACCCCTCTCTAGTAACTACAACCTGTAATATTATTACCCTCC
Organism: Rhinella marina; assembly: GCA_900303285.1. NCBI lineage: Eukaryota > Metazoa > Chordata > Amphibia > Anura > Bufonidae > Rhinella > Rhinella marina. The sequence continues at coordinate 170,979 of ONZH01018553.1, read as the reverse complement.
AGAAATACATCCAGGCTCCTCTTGAACTCTCTTAGTGAACTTACCATCACCACCTCCTCAGGCAGAGAGTTCCATAGTCTCACTGCTCTTACCGTAAAGAATCCTCTTCTATGTTTGTACACAAACCTTCTTTCCTCCAGACGCAGAGGATGTCCCCTCATCACAGTCACAGTCCTGGGGATAAATAGATCATGGGAGAGATCTCTGTACTGACCTCTGATATATTTATACATAGTTATTAGATCTCCCCTCAGTCGTCTTTTTTCTAAAGTAAATAACCCTAATTTTGATAATCTTTCTGGGTACTGTAGTCCACCCATTCCAGTTATTACTTTAGTTGCCCTCCTCTGAACCCTCTCCAGCTCTGCTATGTCTGCCTTGTTCACAGGAGCCCAGAACTGTACACAGTAATCCATGTGTGGTCTGACTAGTGATTTGTAAAGTGGCAGGACTATGTTCTCATCACGGGCATCTATGCCTCTTTTGATGCAACCCATTATCTTATTGGCCTTGGCAGCAGCTGTCTGACACTGGTTTCGTCAGCTTAGTTTGCTGTTCACTAAAATTTTTAGGTCCTTTTCCATGTCAGTGTTACCCAGTGTTTTACCATTTAGTATGTACTGGTGACTTGCATTATTCCTTCCCATATGCATAACCTTACATTTGTCAGTGTTAAACCTCATCTGCCACTTCTCTGCCCAAGCCTCCAGTCTATCCAGATCCATATATAGCAGTGTACTGTCCTCTTCTGTGTTAATTATGTTACACTTAGATAATAATAGGTTCTAGTTCTTTGTAATGATCATTTTACTGCAGTTATCTGCTTACCATCACCGGCAGGATTACAATGACATATATCACCTCTGTATCGATAACACTGGATCCATCATTCACATTAAGTGATTTTCAAGGCTTATCAGCTCCTTCCTGACCTCTGAACAGGTCACAGAGCATGCTTAGAAAACTCTCCCATAGAAGTCAGTGAAGTCTCTGCCTGTCCATTGTGTTTATGGCCTATGGTGGCTTCTGTAAAATGTATCCCTAAATCCTGTTACCAACACCTCAGGCAAGATGGCCGCCCTCATAATCGTGTTCAGAAAATAATATAAATCAATGTGCAATCATGAAATAAAAACAGATTAGGAAAAAGCATATGTGTCAATATCTGTTTTTAACTGGCAGAAAATTTTTGGTGACAACATTCCCTTTAATACATGACAGCTGCCAGATATGGTTGTATAGGCCCCTGTTCGGCCAAACTGCAGTGCCAACATGTGTGCTATGACAATTTACTATGCAAAAACTGCTTGTTGGTACATGTGGTTTCCTTTTCTATTTGGTTAGATACACTCTGGCAAATATAAAGAAAATATTCATACAATGCATTTATGTTTTTATGTGCATATTTATTTATTTATTTTTATTTTTTTAACTCTCCTGTGAAGTAAATAATAAAAAAAAATTGCATGGTGTGTTACTGATGTGGCGAAAATTTGAGACTTTAACAAATCTTCAAAAACCAAACCTATTTTCAGAAGACATTTTAACTGCAGCCTTAATGCGTACTTGGGTTTAGTGATTTAGCATTTTGTAGTAAACCATTTCTACGTTAGAAGTTGCCTAGGTAGAGATGAGATTAGCATTTTCTCCCCCCCATCTCAAATGCCTCTTTTCCGGGCACTGGGCTCCAATCCTTGATTGTTTGAGAATCATTATAGAAACATCTTGTTTTCTAGAAACTATTGCTATTGTTATACTGTGTTCTCTGGGCAAAGACGCACTGAACCGTGCTGAAAATGTACTGTAAAATGTCTGTATAATCAATGCTTAATCATCAGCCTCTGACGCTGTAATGGCAGTTATGTACATGTGGTCAGCTTGACGTCTGCCGGTGAATTTCCTGATTTCCCGTGGTGTAGAATAGGAAGACTGAACTTTTTAATTACAATATTGACTTTCTTTGTGATTGTGGAAGTAATTGAATCCTGTGGGAACGTGCTTCATTATACCTTTTTTTTCTGAATTGACTGATTTACCTTCTTTGCAGTTATTGCCATTTTTATATACATACACTCAGCACACAGCCTGATAGCTCTGGGTAAATAGCTGGTGCTATAATGAAGCTGAACTGACGCTGAGCTAAATTATTCATGTTATTACTGTAAGACCTTCTGTTTCAAATAGTGACAGGTTTGGTGTATGCTTCTGCCCAGCACAGCATAATTAAAACCACTAGTTGCTGACCACTTGTTCTTTCTGTTGGTTACATTTAGATTTCGCCATGATGTGGTAGTCTGTTCTCCGTTCAATATACTGGAAGCAGTATTCCCTCTAAGCCTTGTGGAATCAGATAAATATTAACGTACAGCACTCTAATACCTTATTTCGCGCACTACAAGATGCACCTGACCATAAGACGCACCAAGGTTTTAGAGAAAGAGAAAATAAGAAAAAAATATTTGTCATCAGACCTGAGATTGGACCCCCAAATAAGACCCCCATTCCTCATGAGACCTCAGATCAGACCCCCATTCCTCATCCGACCTCATATCAGAGCCCTCATCAGACCTCAGATTAAACCCCTATTCCTCATCAGATCTCAGATTAAACCCCTATTCCTCATCAAACCTCAGATTACACCCCTATTCCTCATCAGATCTCAGATTAAACCCCTATTCCTCATCAGACCTCAGATTACACCCCTATTCCTCATCAGATCTCAGATTAAACCCCTATTCCTCATCAGACCTCAGATTACACCCCTATTCTTCATCAGACCTCAGATTACACCCCTATTCCTCATCAGACCTCATATCAGAGCCCTCATCAGACCTCAGATTAGACCCTCATTCCTCATCAGACCTCATATCAGAGCCCTCATCAGACCTCAGATTAGACCCCCATTCCTCATCAGACCTCAGATCAAACCCCCATTCCTCATCAGACCTCAGATCAGACCCCCATTCCTCATCGGACCTCAGATCAGACCCCCATCAGACCTCAAATTAGACCCTTATTCCTTATCAGATCCCAATCAGACCCCCATTGGTCAGTGGGCCACCAAATCAGACCCCCATTCCTCATCCGACCTCATATCAGAGCCCTCATCAGACCTCAGATTAGTCCCCTATTCCTCATCAGATCTCAGATTAGACCCCTATTCCTCATCAGACCTCAGATTAGACCCCTATTCCTCATCAGACCTCAGATTAGACCCCTATTCCTCATCAGACCTCAGATTAGACCCCTATTCCTCATCAGACCTCAGATTAGACCACTATTCCTCATCAGACCTCATATCAGAGCCCTCATCAAACCTCAGATTAGACCCCTATTCCTCATCAGACCTCAGATTAGACCCCTATTCCTCATCAGACCTCAGATTAGACCCCTATTCCTCATCAAACCTCAGATTAGACCCCTATTCCTCATCAAACCTCAGATTAGACCCCCATTCCTCATCAGACCTCATATCAGAGCCCTCATCAGACCTCATATCAGAGCCCTCATCAGACCTCAGATTAGACCCCCATTCCTCATCAGACCTCAGATTAGACCCCTATTCCTCATCAGACCTCATATTAGACCCCTATTCCTCATCAGACCTCAGATTAGACCCCTATTCCTCATCAGACCTCAGATTAGACCCATATTCCTCATCAGACCTCAGATTAGACCCCTATTCCTCATCAGACCTCAGATTAGACCCCTATTCCTCATCAAACCTCAGATTAGACCCCTATTCCTCATCAAACCTCAGATTAGACCCCTATTCCTCATCAAACCTCAGATTAGACCCCCATTCCTCATCAGACCTCATATCAGAGCCCTCATCAGACCTCAGATTAGACCCCCATTACTCATCAGACCTCAGATTAGACCCCTATTCCTCATCAGACCTGAGATGAGATATAAAATAAATAAATGAATTTACCTGTTCTGCTCCGAACGGTGCTGCCACTCTCATATCGTGTGCGCTCTTCCTGCACACACCGCTCCCTGGTTGTCTTCTGCCGCCGCCACACACTGACCTGGACCTGACGTTGCACACCTTTTGGTCATAGTACGCGTGTACCCTGTGCAATGTCCGGTCTCAGCACAGCACGTGGCAGCGGCAGAAGAAGACTAGGCAGTGGTGAGTACAGCCAACACAATGAGTGCAGTATTCCCGGGTCCTTAATGGAAGTATTTGCTTTATGAAACACAAAATGTTAAAAAATATATATAAAAAATATATATATAAAAGTTTAAATCACTCCCCTTTCCGTATAATTAAAAAATAAATACCTAAATAACAATAAATATAAACATCATGGGTATCACCGCGACTGAAAACGCCAAAAAAAGTTCCAATACGGTGAATTGCGAGACGGAAAAAAAGGGTCAAAATGGCCCTTCTCTACTTCTCTTACACAAAAAAATGTAATAAAATGTGATCAAAAAGTCACGCACACTCCAAAATGGTATCAATAAAAACGATGGCATGTTGCGCAAAAATTGAGCCCCTAAACAGCTCAGTCGATGTAACTAAAAAAAAGTTATGGGGGTCAGAATATGACGAAGTAAAAAAAAATATATATTTTTTTTCAAAGTTTAAATTTATTTTTACACTATTTAAACATAACAAACCTACAGATATGGGGTATCGTTGTAATCGTACTGACCCAGAGAACGAAGGGCATGGGTCAGTTTTGCCGCAAACGGAACGCCGTGGGAACAAAACCCGTAAAACCGTGGAGGAATTGTGTTTTTTTTTTCCCAATTCCCCCCCCCTTAATGGAAGTATTTGCTTCATGAAACACACTGCTACTCCTTACCGCCCCACCCCCACCCACTTTTTGGGTTAAAAATCAGTTTTATGGAGCGAGAAACACAATAATTAGCTTTACAGGGCTATATGGCATCCAAACAAATATTAACACCATCTAATTCTAAAGCAGTGAAGGTTATTAACAGCATCCTTGGTGGTATATGTCAGCAGAGGCGTTAGTTTCAGAATCCTTGGTAATCTAGGACAGTAAAATAGTTAATGTCAGTATACCCACTGGTTTAGGGCATTAAAATGGTTAATGTCAATATTCCTTTTGGTGTACGGTTAATGTCTAAATTCCCTGTAACCTAGGGCAATGAAGGATTTAATGTCGGTATCCCTGGAAGTGTAGGGATTAATGCTGGTATACCTGGTGGTCTAGGGCAGTGAGAGGGTTCATTTTAGTATTCCTGGTGTTCTAGGGCAATGAAGGTTTAATTTTAAGGATTCCTGGTGGTTGAGGGCAGTCAGGAATTAATAAGATCTCTGTTGAAAGGATTAATGCCACATACCTGTCCAGGCTCAAGCATCATCATTGTGACAGGAGACTGAAAATCTGATTGGTGAGGGGGGTGAGAGGACTGTGCAGCCGTTATCTGTAGGTCCACCCAGTTCTCTTTATGATTGGGTGGAGAATTTCTATGAGTGCTCTACCTGTTCATTCAGTTCCCTACCAACTATATGTCGGGGGTAGCGTCTTTTGAACTTGGCACTTTCTTCTTAGTGGAGCGGGCACCCTTATGGGGGTCAAAATATCGCAATGTAAAGAAAATAAAAAATATCTCAAATATATTGTGACCGCTGGAGTCAATAGCTGGCTGCAGTGGTTATTGTTACACTTGTGTCATGTGTGAGACAACTTCTCCGGACGAAAGCTGCAGAGGATGGGAAAGTAACTGCTTTATGTACTTTCTACAACGTGCTGAAAAATGAAATGGCAGGTGATTCTATCTATCACCAAATGCACCATATAATCAAAAGTATGTGGACTGGTGAGCCTTCACACCAATGTAAACCAATAGAACATCTAATTCATTCCTTAGTGTGTCTGTGGGAACTTGTTCCCAATCAGTTTTAAGAGCAAGAAACCGGGACGATTTTTCAATAAGCTTCACTGATTTAATGTTTTTTTTTTTTGTACTTACTAAGTAGTAGTAAGGGAAATCGCTAAATTATTAGTGAGGATCTCATTGGAAGTTTTACATTTCCTTTTTCAGGCTAGAACACAGTAAAACGTTGATGCAGGAAGAGATCGGAAAAGCTCTGGAGAGGGAACGAGCGTCCTCCACTGAACAGCTTACAAGGGCAGTACTCCGTGAGAAGGCTACCACTGAGGAAGAACGGCTGAAAGCGAGAACTTTTGTAAGTGTTTTCAGTTTTAGTGTTTTGAGTCTAGCAGTTCCTATAAGGCAGGGCTTCTTTAACCGGCGCTGGAGCGATGTGGGAGCATGACAAACAGACTTGCCGCTACTTACCGATATCGGCAATCGGTAATTTAAGGCATTAGATGCCGTAATCACATGAGATCACAGCATCTAATAGCGCAGACGCCCCGTGTGGTCAATCGGGGTGTCTGCACTCAATCTGGAACCTGTAAACCTCGCTGATGTGGTTTACAGCTTTCAATCTGCAATTCTTATTTTGACCAGATGGCAGGCCTGGATAAGAAATGAGAAAAAGGGACTTAAAATTGAGTTTTAAAAATCCCTGATTGCTTAAAATGAAAAATTAAAAAACATTATATATATATGATCATATATGACCCTTAATCCCAAAAATTAAAACAAAATGTTAAAAAATATATATAAAAAATATATATAAAAGTTTAAATCACTCCCCTTTCCGTATAATTAAAAAATAAATACCTAAATAACAATAAATATAAACATCATGGGTATCACCGCGACTGAAAACGCCAAAAAAAGTTCCAATACGGTGAATTGCGTGACGGAAAAAAAGGGTCAAAATGGCCCTTCTCTACTTCTCTTACACAAAAAAATGTAATAAAATGTGATCAAAAAGTCATGCACACTCCAAAATGGTATCAATAAAAACGATGGCATGTTGCGCAAAAAATGAGCCCCTAAACAGCTCAGTCGATGTAACTAAAAAAAAAGTTATGGGGGTTGGAATATGACGAAGTAAAAAAAATATATTTTTTTTCAAAGTTTAAATTTATTTTTACACTATTTAAACATAACAAACCTACAGATATGGGGTATCGTTGTAATCGTACTGACCCAGAGAACGAAGTGCATGGGTCAGTTTTGCCGCAAACGGAACGCCGTGGGAACAAAACCCGTAAAACCGTGGAGGAATTGTGTTTTTTTTCCCCCAATTCCCCCCCTATTTGGAATTTTTTTACCGCTTCCCACAGCATTTTATGCCATAATTAATGACGGCATTAGAAAGTACAACTTGTCCCACAAAAAATAAGCCCTCATACAGCTATGTGAACAAAAATATAAAAAAGTTAGGGCTCACGGAAAAGGAAAACGCAAAACCGAAAAAACCTCCGGTACTGAAAGGGTTAAAGAGAACCTGTCAGGAGCTTTATGGTACATGAACCAGGGACTGCGTGAAATACCAACAAACTCCCCGGTTGCAAATTTCTATGCTTTACTGACATAACTGAGTGCCATTTCATTACCATGTCAATCGACGGCCCAACAGAGGGTCCCGTAGGTCTGCATAGGTATCGGCCTATTAAGCCATGCCAGAGGCGTAGCCTAATAGGTTGGCTGTCAGTATGACACTGAAAGGCTGTAATGCTTTGGGAGTATGCCACAGCATTATATATGCAGTCAAAAGACTGAAGCTTCAGGGAGAAAGTTGCTTCCACTTCCAGGATGTCTTCTTTACTGCGCTTCTACAGTCATGGCCAAAAGTTTTGAGAATGTCTACTGCTTCAGTTTTTATAATGGCAATTTGCATATACTCCAGAATGTTATAAAGAGTGATCAGCTTAACAGCAATTACTTGCAAAGTCAATATTTGCCTAGAAAATGAACTTTATCCCCCAAAACACATTTCAACATCATTGCAGCCCTGCCTTAAAAGGACCAGCTAACATCGTTTCAGTGATTGCTCCATTAACACAGGTGTGGGTGTTGATGAGGACAGGGCTGGAGATCAATCTGCCATGATTAAGTAAGAATGACACCACTGGACACTTTAACCCCTTCATGACATAGCCATTTTTCACCTTAAGGACCAGGCCAAATTTTGGAAATATGACATGTGTCACTTTATGTGGTAATGGCTTTGAAACACTTTTACTTATCCAAGCCGTTCTGAGATTGTTTTCTTGTGAGACGTTGTACTCCATGACAGTGGTAAATTTGAGTCAATATAAATCACCTTTATTTATTAAAAAATCCTAAATTTACAGAAAATTTGGAAAAAATTGTAATTTTCAAACTTTGAATTTCTATGCTTTTAAGGCACATTGTGATTTCTCACAAAATAGTTATTACTTTACATTTCCCATATGTCTACTTTATGTTACCATCATTTTGTAGATATAATTTTATTTTTTGGGGACGTTAGAAGGCTTAGAATTTTAGAAGTAATTCTTAAAATTTTTAAGAAATTTTCCCAAACCATTTTTTTTAAGCACCAGTTCAGTTCTGAAGTCACTTTGTGGGGTTAACATAATAGAAACCACCATAAATGACCCCATTTTAGAAACTACACCCCTCAAGGTTTTCAAAACTAATTTTACTAACTTTGTTAACCCTTTATGTCTTCCACAAGATTTAAAGGAAAATGGAGATGACATTTCTAAATTTCACTTTTTTGGCAGATTTTCCATTTTAATCCATTTTTTCCTGTAACACATCAAGGGTTAATAGCCAAACAAAACTCAAAAACTATTACCCTGATTCTGCGATTTACAGAAACACCCCACATGTGATTGTAAACTACTGTATGGGCGCACAGCAGGGCGCAGAAGGAAAGGTGCGACAAATGGTTTTTGGAGGGCAAATTTTGCTGGACTGGTTTTCAGACTCCATGTCCCATTTGAGGCCCCCCTGATGCACCCCTACAGTAGAAACAACCAAAAAGTGCCCATATTTTGGAAACTAAGGGATAAGGTGACAGTGTTATTGATATTATTTTGGGTTACATATGATTTTTGATCGCTTTATATTACACTTTTTGTTAGGCAAGGTAACCAAAAATGGCTGTTCTGGCTCAGTTTTTATTTTTATTTTTTTACTGTGTTCACCTGAGGGGTTAACTCCTGTGATATTTTTGTAGAACAGGTTGTTACGGACGTGGCGATACCTAACACGTATAGTTTTTTTATTTATTTAAGTTTTACACAATAATATCATTTTTGAAACAAAAAAATCATGTTTTAATCTGTCCAATGTCTGAGAGCTGTAGTTTTTTTATTTTTTGGGCAATTGTCTCAGGTAGGGGCTCATTTTTTGCGGGAAGAGGTAACGGTTAGATTGGTACTATTTTAAGGGGCATACGCCTTTTTGATCGCGTGGTATTGCACTTTTTGTGATGTAAAGTGACAAAAAATGGCTTTTTTGACACTGTTTTTATTTTATTTTTTTTACGGTGTTCACCTGAGGGGTCAGGGCATGTGATATTTTTGTAGAGCAGGTTGTTACGAACGTGGCGATACCTAACGTGATTGGGGTATTTTTTTTTCTTTTTTTACTAATTTTAAATTTGAGTTTTGGGGGGAAAAATAGGATTTTTTTTAAAACTTTCTTTTAACTTTTTTTTTTTAACTTTTTTTTTACACTTTTTTAGACTCAGACCCACTTGGTTCTTGAAGAACCAGTGGGTCTGATTGTTCTATAATACACTACAGTACACTGTATAGTGTACTGCAGTGTATTTTCATTCTTGCTAAGCCTTGTCAGGCTCCTGCCTTTAGCAGCAGCCTGATGAGGCTTAGCTTACACCATGGCAAGCAGACGCTTCTGAAAGCGTCTGGTTGCCATGGTAACCATCGGGACGCTGCCAGAGCAGAACAGCGTCCCGATGGAAGGGGGAGGGAGCTTCCTCCCCCTCTTCAGCCCACACCATCGGCGCTGCCAGCGCACCGCAGCGCCGATGGGAGAGGGAGGGAGCTCCCTCCCTGTTAACCCTTTCCATGCCGCGGTCCCTACGGACCGTGGCATGGAAGGGGTTAAACTGCTGACATCGGCGCCAGCACCGATGTCAGCAGTTTGAAGCAGAGTATCAGCTGTATGCTGATACTCTGCTTCACCTGCTCGGCCATCCTGAAAATCAATGCGGCGGCGATGCCGCCGCCATACCGCCCGCCCGCCGCACATTACACCCCCCCACCCCCCCTGAAAAATGGCTAAAAATAGCGATCTGGGGTGGGGGGGTGTATATAGTATATATATTTTGAAAAAATTATTTATTTATTTTTACATTAAAAAGCATTGCATCGCTGTGATTGGCTAGTCTGTATAGACTAGCCAATCACAGCGATCGCTAGCCCGGGACCGCCCCCATTGGTCCCGGGCTGGTAAGCTGAGACCCCTGGCTGTAAGTAACAGCCGGGGTCTCAGCACTGTCACCATGTCAGCAGACATGGTGACAGTTTAATGTAATGACGAGTATACTCGTCATGGAGCGTTAAATAGCAGTGCTCCATGACGAGTATACTCGTCATATAGCGTGAAGGGGTTAAAAGGAGGCTGGTGCTTGGCATCATTGATTCTCTTCTGTTAACCATGGTTATCTCTAAAGAAACACGTGCAGTCATCATTGCACTGCACAAAAATGGCCTAACAGGGAAGAGTATCGCAGCTAGAAAGATTGCACCTCAGTCAACAATCTATCGCATCATCAAGAACTTCAAGGAGAGAGGTTCCATTGTTGCCAAAAAGGCTCCAGGGCGCCCAAGAAAGACCAGCAAACGCCAGGACCGTCTCTTAAAAGTGTTTCAGCTGCGGGATCGGGCTACCAGCAGTGCAGAGCTTGCTCAGGAATGGCAGCAGGCAGGTGTGAGTGCATCTGCACGCACTGTGAGGCGGAGACTCTTGGAGCAAGGCATGGTCTCAAGGAGGGCAGCAAAGAAGCCACTTCTCTCCAGAAAAAACATCAGGGACAGACTGATATTCTGCAACAGGTACAGGGAGTGGACTGCTGAGGACTGGGTTAAAGTCATTTTCTCTGATGAATCCCCTTTTCGATTGTTTGGGACATCTGGAAAACAGCTTATTCGGAGAAGACAAGGTGAGCGCTACCACCAGTCTTGTCTCATGCCAACTGTAAAGCATCCTGAAACCATTCATGTGTGGGGTTGCTTCTCAGCCAAGGGAATCGGCTCTCTCACAGTCTTGCCTAAAAACACAGCCATGAATAAAGAATGGTACCAGAATGTCCTCCGAGAGCAACTTCTCCCAACCGTCCAAGAGCAGTTTGGCGATCAACAATGCCTTTTCCAGCATGATGGAGCACCTTGCCATAAAGCAAAGGTGATAACTAAATGGCTCAGGGAACAAAACATAGAGATTTTGGGTCCATGGCCTGGAAACTCCCCAGATCTTAATCCCATTGAGAACTTGTGGTCAATCATCAAGAAACGGGTGGACAAACAAAAACCTACAAATTCTGACAAAATGCAAGCATTGATTGTGCAAGAATGGACTGCTATCAGTCAGGATTTGGTCCAGAAGTTGATTGAGAGCATGCCAGGGAGAATTGCAGAGGTCCTGAAGAAGAAGGGTCAACACTGCAAATATTGACTTGCTGCATTAACTCATTCTAACTGTCAATATAAACTTTTGTTACTCATAATATGATTGCAATTATATTTCTGTATGTGATAAAAACATCTGACAAACACACATAAAAACCAGAGGGCAGCAGATCATGTGAAAATATAATATTTGTGTCATTCTCAAAACTTTTGGCCATGACTGTAGTTGTACAAGAGCCATCTCGGACTTAGTTTCCTGGTGCTCCTCCTTACACCATACCCTTGCCTGAGGATGGACCAGTGGTCCAAAACGTTGCCAAGTGATTGCAGCAAGTCTGGAGTGCTTATCTGCTCTTGCATGCTGTGTGCAGCTCTAACACCATGTTCAACGTGCCCTTTAAGGCTAGTGCTGCACTGAGACCGATAATATTACTGATTTTTTCCTTATAAATTGAACCCGCCTGTTAAAGTGGTGAGAGAATCTTACCTTCCCAAATCCCCTCTGATCCAGCACTGATGCTGCTCTATCTTTTTTTTTTTTTTTTGGCTGCGGTGGCGACATCCAGTATACTGCTGCAGCCAATTACTGGCTTAAAGGGTTTCTGTCATCAGAATTTAGCCTACAAAACCGAGTGTCATTTGCAAATCGCAAATGACACCTGATGACAGAAAGCCTTTTTTTATAGAAAACTGTACGGTAGTTTTTGTTAAAATAGCGTTTTTATAATATGCTAATTAGGCCCCCTAGGTGCAGTAGGCGTGAACCCTGCACCTAGGAGCGGCCGTAATAACGCCCCTTACCCCTCCTCCCTTGCGTTGATTGACAGGGCCGGGCAGCCATCTTTTTCGTCTCCCGGCCCTGTAGGATCGCGAAATCCCGCGCCTGCGCATTGCGATAAGCAATCCGCGCATGCGCATTGATGAAGCCGGGACCCGGGCGGCCGCCGGCTCTCAATGCGCGTGCGCAGATTGCTTATCGCAATGCGCAGGCGCGGGATTTCGCGATCGTACAGGGCCGGGAGACGAAAGAGATGGCTGCCCAGCCCTGTCAATCAACGCAAGGGAGGAGGGGTAAGGGGCGTTATTACGGCCGCTCCTAGGTGCAGGGTTCACGCCTACTGCACCTAGGGGGCCTAATTAGCATATTATAAAAACGCTATTTTAACAAAAACTACCGTACAGATTTCTATAAAAGAAGGCTTTCTGTCATCAGGTGTCATTTGCGATTTGCAAATGACACTCGGTTTTGTAGGCTAAATTCTGATGACAGAAACCCTTTAAAGGGGTTGTCTCACGAAAAATATTCTTCCGTTTTAAAACCAGCACCTGGATCTGAATACTTTTGTAATTGCATGTGATTAAAAATTTATTATAGCTACTGAGTTATTCAATAAAATATATCTTTGTAGTGCCACTTAATTTCTTATTTCTTTGACCTGCTCACTCATAAGGCCGCACATGCTCAGTTTCATCTTTCAACTGTCTCCTGAGCTGTGATAGGGAGAGAACAGACACGCCCCCTGAGCTACAGCAGAAAAGACACTCCCCTTGAGCTTTGAGCTTGATATAAATCTAGCAGAGTAATGAATGGGGAGATCTCTGGATCCATGTGAGGTACAGGGCTGGTTCTAGCTTTGTTAGAAAGGTATTGTCATGTTCTATATGATGTCTGATTTTCATTTTTTACATTATTCGTGGGATAACCCCTTTAAGTGGTCTCATGCCACAAACCACTGAGGCTAATGATTGGCTGCAGTGGTATATGGCTGCCAGTGCTTCAGCCAGACCATCTCATTTCATTGCTGCAGCTTGGACAGAGAGGAAAGAGCGGACAAAAAATGGTACATGAGGGACACCTTTTTTCCGATAAAAATGAGGATTACTGAATGGACCCCATTATAGTTAGTGTTGATGTGGTGGATATGCCTTAATAATTGCATTTTTTTAAATTTCCTTGTCGCCCTTAGTGCTTGGCACAGCGCAGGAAAGTGTATTTATTTATATATTTTTTTCACAATTGAATGTTTCCCATGTTGAAGGTGAATAACCCAATCTACAGTGTGTTATTAGATAGACATGATTGGATTGTATGAGGCTGCTTCCCAGGTACAAATCTAAATATCTGGGTTGGTTCCAACTGGCAAGAACATGCAGCAGGTGCAGGCAGCACTTTGTAGAGTCTTCTCCTGAAAATCTGCATAGGGAAAATCTCTGTAATATAGTTATCAGTATGAAATGATGTATCAATTATGTAATTACCAGCCTGCTGCACTAATAAGTACCACTAACAAGATTAGTGGATCATAACTCCTGAGCCTGAAGTGAAAGGTGCAATAAGCAGCCCTTTGAAGCCTTCCTAAAGCACAGTCTATAAGCACCGGTGCTGTATAGCATTGGCGGGGGCTGGGACTCTTACACATGACTCTCAAAGGTTTCCTGAATACACAGTGAACAGAATTGTACCTGTTTGGGATATTACTGACTTATTCCCCTCTACTGAATAATAATGATTTTGACGTTGAATATGTTTTGTTATCACTGCAAAATATCTCTCCATAGTACTCCACAGAACCTCTGCTGAGGCTGGGTCAGGCCTTGCAAATTCTGGATTATTGGGAAGTTCCCAGTTAATCAAGAATCTGTCAGATCTGGTTTATGTATTGAACAGACCCAAAAACCTGACTTAAAGGGGTTATCCCATGAATAACGTAAAAAATGAAAATCACACACCATATAGTACATGACAAATACATGTCATATACATGACAATCTCTTTCTAACAAAGCTAGAACCAGCCCTGTACCTCACATGGATCCAGAGATCTCCCTGTTCATTGCTCTGCTTAATTTATATCAAGCTGACAGCTCAGGGGAGTGCAGTGCTCCAGACTAAAAAATTGACCATTGGCTCCTAAACTGAAAAATTCAGGAGCCAAATAAAATTTTTAGTCGACAAATTTAAATACATATATAATCATGATATAAAAAATTGCCTCATTCACACGTCAGTGTTTTGGTCAGTGATTTCCATCAGTGATTGGAGCCTCCACAGACATAAGGTATAATGGAAAGATCTGCTCCTGTTCTGTGTTTAGAGCCACACCTGGTTTTGGCTCAAAATCACTGATGGAAATCACTGACTGAACACTGACGTGTGAATGAGGCTTTACTGTGTGCAGTGTCCCGCATCTCTCTCCTTCTTGCTGCTGCTATGTCTATGGCAAAACAGCAGAGCGCATGAATAGATACTAGAGGTGGCATGTGCGCGCTGATCAGCAGGGATGGCGGGTGTCGTACCCCCACCTATCTGATATTGATGACCTGTCCTGAGGATAGGTCATCAGTATTAAAAGCCCAAAGAACCCCTTTAACTCTTTCTTTGGGGAATAAAAAAAAAACCTTTCCACACCTACCATCACCTAACTGACCTTCCAGCACTGCCGGTCACATAGCATTATAGTGATTTATGATGCTATGTAACCTTACAGTTCTGGAATGTATTAAATGACACTGACATACTGCTGTCAGTGTTATCTAATACATTCCAGGGTTACATAGCAACATAAATCACTATAATGCTATGCAACCCCCATCATTGCTGGAAGTTCAGGACGGGTGCTGCGCTGCAAGTCCAATGCGTGGACCTTGCTCGTGTGAAAGGGGCCTAAAAAGGAATATATAATGAAGGGAAAGTAACCCATCGTTTGTTTCCTTATGTGTCCTCCTGCACTGTGTCCAACCATTTGTCTGTGTATACAGTACCTCCTGCCCCTCTGGTCTTTGTCCTTGGTTCGGCCCTTCTGTGTTCCCTGTGGTGCTTTTTGGCCCCTGCTTCCCAGCTGCCTGCTGGGGCCTGTCTCCTGTGATCCTGCCTCTGCGTTGTCTGCGCTCACTGAAGGTAGAAATCTTCAGAACAGGGAGGTCTCCACAAGAAGGAGGATAGGAAGTGTGCCGGGGAGGGGGAACAGCACAGGGCCTCCTGATAAGAGGTCCCACTACATTTTTTCTGGAGGAGTAATAATACTGCTCTTAGCATTTTTGAGGAGTATTTTCAGCCAGTGAGGAGTAGGAAAAAAGACAGTGAGCGGTTGTTGTTTTTCTGTGGCCAGAACTTATTTTTCTGTCGATTTAGGCATACAAGGGCTTGTTTTTTTGTGGGGTGAACTGTACTTTTTAGTGACATTTTTGGGGACATAACGTATTAACTTTTAGTATCCTTTTTGGGATGGTAATGGGGAAAAAATCAGTTCCACCGCTTTTTGCTTTTTAAATTTACAACGTTCACTGTATAATATTACTAACATGTTTCTGTTATTCTACTTACAGTAATACCAAATATGTGTAGTTTTGTGTGTTTTTTTCCCTACTTTTACAAAAGAATAGCATGTCTTGTTACATCTGCGTTCAAATTCAATTTTTTAAATTCAAAAAAATTCAAAGAGCCAGGAATCATCCCTTTTAAAGCAGATCTCACAGTATGGGGGCTTGTTTTCTGGGGGTGGAAAATGTAGATTTCTTTAGGACAATTGGGGGGGGGGGTGAGTTCATGGGACTTCTTCATTAAAATGTATTATTTTTTGGGAGGCTGGGGTAAATAGGAAAAAAACAATTCTGTATTTTTGGCGTTTTTGTTGACAGGGTGGTTTATATAAAGTTAAATTTATTATATGGGTCCTGGCAAACAGTGTGGTGTGTGAGGGCTTTTGCAACTTTAACACACTAAAAACATTTTTATGAAAAATGTTTTATTAATCTATAACTACTATATTTTTAAGTCCCTCTAACATTACTTGTATAAGGCCTCTTTCACACGAACGTTGTGTTTTGCGGTCCGCAAATTGCGGATCCGCAAAAAAAACGGATGCCGTCCGTATGACATCCGTATTTTTTGCGGATCCATTGTAACATTGCCTATCCTTGTCCGTTTTGCGGACAAGAATAGGACATGTTCTATTTTTTTTGCGGGGCTACGGAACGGGCATACGGGTGCGGACAGCACACCGTATGCTCTCAGTATTTTTTGCGGACCCATAGAAATGAATGGGTCCGCATTTTTCATGTGAAAAATGCGGATCGGAGTCCGCAAAAAATACTGTCGTGTGAAAGGGGCCTTATGCAGTGATATTCTCACGTTTCCCAAAAGAGGGCTTGCTGGGCTACAGGCTGCCAATTTGACATTAGCTTACTGTATGATGCAAACACAAAGGGTAACCCACCTCATGCAGTAACAACCCATGACAGCAGCTAGGGCCCACACAGCACACAGGGTGATGCACTGCAGGTGGTCACCAGCTTGAGTAATGGACAAGTAAGTGTACAGCAAGCCACACTAACCTGAACCTACACTTCCTGACCTGCTCACTGACCATTTTTGGAATATACTTTCATTACTAAAATCGTACATTTCTATTAGAAAAATAGCTATGAAGTGGCCCATTTTGAGCCTTAGCAACGCTCCTCTGTCTTCTGTTTACATAACAGACAGTGTTGAGCAGGTTTCCACTGTTATGTAACCAGAAGACAGAGGAGCGTTGCTAAAGCTCAAAATGGGCCATTTTACAGCTATTTTTCTAATAGAAATGTACGATTTCAGTAATTAAAGTATATTACAAAAATGGTTAGTATCACTGCCCCTATACATTACACAAATAAAAAAAAAAAAAGAAGATATCTAAACTTTAAAAGGGTTGTTTGGCTGATCTAGTTCATTTCCAGAATGGCTAAATAGACATATAACACATACTGTATATGCCCAGCCAATCACTGACTGAGGTGATTAGGGGTTTCCTGCACTGGACCAGGAAGTGTTGGAAAGGGTGCAGTGTAGGATCGGCCAGGTGAATATCGCTTCTTATTCTGTGTTCTGTTTTAACCCTTTGGGAAAAAAAAAAATCCTGGACAACCCCTTAAGATTAGCACTGTATTTATTTGGTTAAGCAACATTTAACCTTCAAACTGCAACGAGTTGCTGGTCCAACCATTTTTCCCATTAAGTTTCATCAGTTTGGTGGCACTACGTATATAATTTTATTTTTTAATTTTTTATTTGACAAATTCTATTATGATTTGACAGACACGTATTCCTACAATTTCTCCCTCTGGTCTGAATAATTTATAAGATGGCTGTAATATATTCATATTTAAGCCCATAAAAGACTAGGAAAAAAAAGCCTGAAATAATTTTCCTTTCAATAGCGGGTAAGTATACTGTATTCAGCTCACTCCCCCTTTTGATTGCTTCTGGTCTTTTGAAGTACGCAAAGCGTGCATGACAAGCAACAACAAAAGAGGAATCACAAAGTTGTCAGGTTTTGTCCTTGTAAATGGCATATGACAGATGTATGCATTGGTTTAAAAGATGTTTCCCTTGACAAGCCTCTCATTGTAACACAAAAAAGGACCCATATCTCACAGCCGGATTGGGGAAATTTTAAACAATTTTTTAAATTTTTTTTTTTTTAGTTGATCTATCAGTGTATTGTTAAGTAATTCATGTTGTATATGTTTGCCTACTGTGACTGCACAGAGTGTATATCCTACCGTGTTTGAGGTAGAATGCCGTTTAGACTGGTGCCTGTGCCAAGTAAAAGATCCCCATTAGGGAATATGTACTGCATATACAGAATCCTGCTATCTGCTTTGGATGTCCTTCAAATCTGCACAATTTCACATACACTAGCCATATGTTAAAGGGGTTGTCTATTCATATTTTCAACCTGATCAGAAGAGGTGATTTATACAGTAGGGTGACTAATAGGGTGCTACTCATGTGCTTAGAAATAAACCAAACTAAAATGAAGAAGAAGAGAAATCAAAATGGGCATCTTTAATCCTAAAACTGATGTGGAGAGGTAGTCATTAGGGATCAGCGAATCGACTTCGGATGAAACATCCAAAATCGATTTGCATAATACTTCTTTTGAATACTGTACAGAGGGAGCGCTCTGTACAGTATTAGAATTTATTGGTGCTGATGACTCGCAGATAACTTCAAAAATTTTAATTTCTACTGTTAAAAACCTTTTCCCCAAATTCATGTTCGGTTCCAAGTGGGAAAAGGTTTTTAACAGTAGAAATTAATTCATGAAGTGAAGTAAAAGCTTCAGCTCATTGGAGCCAATACATTCTAATACTCCCGCTCCCGCTTTTTTGCGAATATCCGAAGTCGATTCGCTCATCCCTAATCTGAGCCAATAAATTCTAATACTGTATGGAACACTCGCTCCATACAGTATTCAAAAGAAATTTTATGCGAATCTACTGTGGATGTTTCATCCAAAGTCGATTTGCTAATCCCTAGTAGTCATACCCATGTGTTCACGCTTCATTAAAGGGAGTGCGCCTGAGTTTATATATTACTTTCACTGTAAGATACAGGGATAAAAAATGCATTTCTCTCTTTGTAGAGAACAGGTTAATAGCCACCAAAGCGGTTAGATTCCCACTGATTAGACTTTAAAGGGTTTCTAGTTTTTTGTTAAAAACGCATATGTGTAACTATCGTGTCAGTTTATTTTTGATATTGTGCAGGCACGGTGAAGAGAATTTTTGTAATATGCTGATTTTCACTAGAAATCAACATTTAAAAGAGTCCTCTTAGCAGTATTCTTGAACATACAGTGCTGTAAATGGAAGTATAAAAAATAGTTATGGGTGTCAGAATATGGAGATGCAAAGAGGAAACTTAGTTTTTTTTTTATAAAGTTAATTTTTTTAAGTATTAAAATAAGTGAAAAACTATGAACATTGTGGTATCTCTGTAATTATAGTGATCCACAGAAAACAGGTAACAGCTCATTTTTACTGCATAGGGAACGGTGTAAAAATGGAACCCTACTATAGCTGAATTGCATTTATTTTCCAATTCCACCCCATTTAGAATTTTTTATCTAGATTTCTACAACATCATGTGAAATATAAAGAATTACCATTAGAAAATACAACTTGTCCCTCAAAAAACCAAGCACTCATACGGCTATGTGAGTAGAAGAATTAAAAAGGTTGTGACTCGGGGAAGGCAGGGAGTGAAAAATAACTCTTAAGGCTGGAGACACAGGATTGAGTTCAATGTGAGAAACTCGCAACATGTATCAGTGTGGGGTCCCTTTCTGAACGCCACTCTTCTGACAGGATCACACAACATTATACTGATTTATAAGGCTACTTTCACATTAGCGTTAGCAGCATCTGGCCCCATTCACTATATTGGGGACGGGGTGGATATGCGGGCGTGGCAAACATGCCATGAGGCGGTGGACAAAAACTGCAGCATGCTGAAGTTTTTTTTCCGGCCACCTCTCAGCATGTTTGCCATGCTGCGGCCAGACCTCCTGCCCATCCTCATTATAGTGAATGGGGTCGTCGTGAACTTCCGGCAGCATGCACAGGCTAGCGTTCGTACGGATCTGGAAGGCTGTTCCCCTGCCAGACCCTGCTAACGCTAATGTGAAAGTAGCCTAATGCTGTGTAACCCTTAGAGTCCCGGAATCTACTGAATTACACTGACATCATTCTGTCAGTGTAATACAATAGATTTCAGGATTCTCAGGGTCACACAGTATTATAAATCATTATAATCATTATTTTTTGCCTTCCTCTGGATCAACTTGCAGGATAACAGGCCGAACTGGATGGACAGATGTCTTTTTTCGGCCTTATAAACTATGTTACTATAATTCTCTGTGATCCTGTCAGAGAAGGGGGGGTCAGAATGGGAACTCGCACTGACACGCTGTGAGTTTCTCTTATTGAACTCGCACTTGTGTGTTTAGTCTAAGAGGTTAAGCTGTGGCTCCAAGATGAAATTAGCACATACAAATCAATTATTCTACAAAGTATAAGCTTGTTCTAATTATGACATATTCTAAAAAGAAAAGTCTTTTGAATCAAGCCACAGTTATAGACCAATTTCTCTGTGATTTTCCTAATTCTCATGCAGATAAACAGTGGGGATCTGAACATTAGGCTGAGTGAGTTCAATATGATATTGCTTTATGGAGTTTGCGCCCCTCACTGTTTCTTCCCCGTAGGCTACGTGGTGATAATAAATGAGCAAGTTCAGAGCACTTTATGATAGATAGTTAATGTGCTGTGCCTGAGCCAACAGGCCTGTATCCTCGGCATCTGTCACAATTCATAGTCATTAGCATACCTTTTATGGTTTCTTTTAAGAATAATTTCACCCGTGACGTGTGGAGTACATCAATAAATGAATGAGAGGCTACTTAATCATGGACGAATACTGGTGTCCGTAGCTATTCATTTTCCAAGGAATATCTTTTCTATTCTAATAGCTCATATTGGTAAGCAAAGGTTGTCTGCAAGACCTGGAAACCATGGAAATTTTATTTTGTGCGCTCAAGTCTATGAATAGAACAATATGATAACTTTATAATTGACCTTATATTTAAATGGAAAGACTTAAAGGGGTTGTGCAGCGCTTCAATATTGATGACCTATCTTCAGGATAGGTGATATCAGATCGGCAGGGGTCCAACTCCCGGTACCCCAGCTGTTTGAAGAGGTAGCGGCGCTTGGGTGACTGCTGCTTTCTCTTCAAAATTACCTGCACAGCATCATCTCAGTGTGATTACAAGGGGGGCTACACACAGTGCGAATTCCGCACAGTGTAGAAAACCCCAGCGTGGTAAAGTTCCAGCAAAAGTGTATGAGATTCAAATGACAAATCTCAGGTCCACTTTGCTTCTTCTTCTGTGCAGAAATTGACATGATATGTGAAGTTAGAAATCCGCAGCATGTCGATTTTTTTTTTTTATACGGATTTTGCCCTTTTCAAGTGTGAAATCTGTGGCAAAACCACATCGAATCCGCACCAAAAACACATGCGATTTTGAAAATTGCACTCAGGTGCAGGTACCCTTAGGCCACTTTCTCACAGTCAGGCCTAGTTCACACTTCATTGATTTTCATCAGTGATTTACTTCAGTGATAGTGATCCAAAACCAGAAGCGGAGCCTACACAGATGTATGATGTAATAGAATTATTTGCACCGGTCCTGTGTTTTTCACCTGCATCTGGCTTTGGCTCACTATCACTTATTCATATCAAGTGCTATGTGAAAGCAGTCTTAGACTTCGCAGTCTCTGATCTCCTTACGTCATAAACACTTAGGCCCCATTCACAAGACCGTATTATTGCGGGTCCGCATTATTGCAGACCCGCAATAATATGGGGGCCGCCCGGCGTGTGTTCCGAGCGGTGCAGGCAGCCCCATTCAAAATGCCTATACTTGTCCGTGCATGTGGACAAGTGTAGGACATGCTAGCTCCGTGCGGCAGCTCCCCGCTCCTATAGAGGTGAATGGGGCCGCATCTATTCCGCAATATTGCGGAATAGATATGGCCCCATTCACACGGTCGTGTGAATGGGGCCTTAGGCTACTTTCACATGACCGTGTATTTTGCGTCCTCCGATCTGCAAATTTGCTGATAGGATGCGGACACACTGTGTAGCCCCGCAAAAAAAATAAAAAATAGAACATGTCCTATTCTTGTCCATTTTGTGGACAAGGATATGCATTGTTACAGTGGATTCGCAAAAAAAACACGGATGCCATACGGACGTCATCCGTTTTTGTTTTTTTTTGGCGGATCAGCAAAACACAAATGTCGTGTGAAAGTAGCCTTATCAAACTGGTAAGAACCTAGCTCAAATAAGTGTTTATGGGGTCAGGAGATCAGAGATAAAAAAAAAAACAAAAACAAAACTACACGAGTCCTCAGCTGATGGGATTCAAAGAAAACATATGGTGACAGCTTGCAAACAGACTGCATTTTAATTCTTGTAACTTAGAAACACCTGAACATTTTTAATAAAGATCTATTGAAAAAATGATTTGTAGCCCAAAATGAGTAAAATGCAATCATAAAAAAATGCCAACGAAGGTGCCTATGGGCCTAAGTGTCGAGTGACAGCTCCACTGCACAAGATTGCATACAAGTCTATTTACTGGTTTGGACTACAGCAGTTAAAGCAAATTAAAGTACTACAAAAAGTCTTGGCGTAGCCCCAGTCTTAACCCTTCAATTGTTTTGGTTGGCTTTTTTTTAGCTTCTTTGTTTTTTTTTATTATATTTTAACTTTATATATACAAGCTAAAAAATTATGTACCATAGAATGGTGCCCTTGAAAACTACAACCTGTCCACACACAAAATTCCTCATTCAGCTGCACTGATGAAATAGTAAACAATATTTTGTCCATGGGTGCGAAGATGAAAATACCAACTATAATACTTGGTAATTAAAGGGGTTTTCTAGTCTCTCGATATTGATGTCCTCACAAGGTGGAATACTATGAAAAATTATTGATAGCGTATTACAATATCGCCATGAATTGCATCATACACAGTAAGAACAGTATGAGTGGAACCAAAATCAGTAGTGGAGCCTCCACAGACATGAGGTATAATGGAAAGATCTGCACATGTTCTGTGTTTTTGACCCCCAACTGGTTTTGGTTCACAGTAACTGATGGAAATAACTGACCAAATAACTGGAGTGTGAACTTGGCCCAAGTCAGATTATAATATTACCGGGTACAGTGGCATGCGAACGATTTGACACTCCTGGTCAAAATTACTGTTAGTGTGAACAGTTAAGCTAATTGAAGACGAAATAATCTCCAACAGGCTTAAAGATGACACATCCCCTTTGTATTTTAAGCAAAAAACATTTTTTTATTTTCATCTTTTACATTTAACAAAATAACGAAAAAGGAAAAGGGCCAGAAACAAAACTTTGGGCACCTTGCTTGGTTAGTACCTAGTAGCACCCCCTTTTGGCAATTATCACAGCTAGTAAACACTTTTTGTAGCCAGCCAAGAGTCTTTCAGTTCTTATTTGAGGGATTTTCATCCATCCTCCATTGCAAAAGTCTTGCAGTTCCGTGAGATTCCTGGGCCGTCGTGCATGCACTGCTCTTCTGAGGTCTGTCCATAGATTTTTGATGATGTTCAGGTCAGAACTGTGAGGGCCGTGATAAAACCCCCAGCTTGTGCCTTTTGAGGTATCATTATCCATTTGTAGAAGCCATCCTAGTTTTAACTTCAGCCTTTTTAGAGTTGATGTTATGTTTGCTTCCTGAATTTCCTGGAAATTCATTGAATCCATTCTTTTCTCTGCCCATGAAATCTTTCCTGGGCCATTGGCTGCAACACAACCCCATGCTTAGTAGTTTGAATGGTGAAATTCTGTGCCCTTTTTTCTCCAAACATTCATTTGCTCATTGTGGCCAAAGAGTTCTAGTTTAAAGGAGTTGTCCAAGTTATGGAAAAAAAAAAATATAGCACTGTAAATCTGATGGGCAGCAATATATAACTAAGTTCAGCAAGTTTTAGGCAAAAAAAAATCTATATTTCCTCATTTCCCTGGTTCTCGTCTGGTCTTTGTTTACATGCAATAACAACAATCTCAGCCCCTCCCCCCTTCTCTGCAAAGGCAGTGAATACAAGTGCTGAGTGACATGTCTGCCTGCTGGAATACTCAGCAGCATGTTGTTTGTGTAGGACTACAAGTCCCAGCTGTACAATGACACTGCTGATACACACAGGAAATTCTCCCTACCTGTTCTTGTACAATACAATTCCTCTATAGCTCCTTGCCCAGCATTTGTCTCCTCTCACTGCTGCAGCTACTATTTGTTGTAAAGCCTTGAGCCATCAGTGTGTTCTGGCTGAAGGGGTTAATGTTTTATCTGAAGGAAACCAGGGAGAGCGCAGATAGCAGGAGCCCGGCAAAGAAAGGGGGCGTGGCCAGTGACGTCTCGCGTACAGGCTGTTACCTGAACTCTGAGGCTTGTGCACGAAACATCACAGAGCAGAGAGATAAGGTGACATGAGGTATAATGGAAAGATCTGCACATGTTCTGTGTTTTTGACCCCCAACTGGTTTTGGTTCACAGTAACTGATGGAAATAACTGACCAAATAACTGGAGTGTGAACTTGGCCCAAGTCAGATTATAATATTACCGGGTACAGTGGCATGCGAACGATTTGACACTCCTGGTCAAAATTACTGTTAGTGTGAACAGTTAAGCTAATTGAAGACGAAATAATCTCCAACAGGCTTAAAGATGACACATCCCCTTTGTATTTTAAGCAAAAAACATTTTTTTATTTTCATCTTTTACATTTAACAAAATAACGAAAAAGGAAAAGGGCCAGAAACAAAACTTTGGGCACCTTGCTTGGTTAGTACCTAGTAGCACCCCCTTTTGGCAATTATCACAGCTAGTAAACACTTTTTGTAGCCAGCCAAGAGTCTTTCAGTTCTTATTTGAGGGATTTTCATCCATCCTCCATTGCAAAAGTCTTGCAGTTCCGTGAGATTCCTGGGCCGTCGTGCATGCACTGCTCTTCTGAGGTCTGTCCATAGATTTTTGATGATGTTCAGGTCAGAACTGTGAGGGCCATGATAAAACCCCCAGCTTGTGCCTTTTGAGGTATCATTATCCATTTGTAGAAGCCATCCTAGTTTTAACTTCAGCCTTTTAGAGTTGATGTTATGTTTGCTTCCTGAATTTCCTGGAAATTCATTGAATCCATTCTTTTCTCTGCCCATGAAATCTTTCCTGGGCCATTGGCTGCAACACAACCCCATGCTTAGTAGTTTGAATGGTGAAATTCTGTGCCCTTTTTTCTCCAAACATTCATTTGCTCATTGTGGCCAAAGAGTTCTAGTTTAAAGGAGTTGTCCAAGTTATGGAAAAAAAAAAATATAGCACTGTAAATCTGATGGGCAGCAATATATAACTAAGTTCAGCAAGTTTTAGGCAAAAAAAAATCTATATTTCCTCATTTCCCTGGTTCTCGTCTGGTCTTTGTTTACATGCAATAACAACAATCTCAGCCCCTCCCCCCTTCTCTGCAAAGGCAGTGAATACAAGTGCTGAGTGACATGTCTGCCTGCTGGAATACTCAGCAGCATGTTGTTTGTGTAGGACTACAAGTCCCAGCTGTACAATGACACTGCTGATACACACAGGAAATTCTCCCTACCTGTTCTTGTACAATACAATTCCTCTATAGCTCCTTGCCCAGCATTTGTCTCCTCTCACTGCTGCAGCTACTATTTGTTGTAAAGCCTTGAGCCATCAGTGTGTTCTGGCTGAAGGGGTTAATGTTTTATCTGAAGGAAACCAGGGAGAGCGCAGATAGCAGGAGCCCGGCAAAGAAAGGGGGCGTGGCCAGTGACGTCTCGCGTACAGGCTGTTACCTGAACTCTGAGGCTTGTGCACGAAACATCACAGAGCAGAGAGATAAGGTGACATCACAGGTCATGTGACCCTCAGTCAGCTCTGAGAAACCAGCAGCTTTAGAAACACAAAGTATATGAGAAAGTTGTTATACCTGACAAGTTAGAAACATATAAAGAACAAAAAAATAACTCGGACAACCCCTTTAACCTCATTGGTCCACAGGACTTGTTTCCAAAATGCATCAGGTTTGTTTAGATGTTCTTTTGCAAACTTCTGATGCTGTAGTGCAGGAGAAGTTTTCTTCTGATGACTCTTCTATGAAGGCCATATTTGTCCAGGTGTCGCTGAAAGTAGAATACTCCAGAATCTGCTAAATCTTCCTGAAGGTATTTTGCAGTCAAGTGGGGGATTCTGATTTGCCTTCCTAGCAATCCTACAAGGAGCTGTCTGATCTTCTCTTGACCTCTACTGTTCCTGTTAACTGCCATTTCTTAATTACATTTCGAACTGATGAAATGGTAACCTGAAAAAGCTTTGCTATCTTCTTATAGCGTTCTCCTGCTTTGTGAGCCTCAACTATTTTAATTTTCAGTGTTACTTAGAAGCTGCTTAGAAGAATCCATAGTCGCTGTTTTTGAGGAGTCTGGGTATTTGTAAAGCTTTGAAATTTGCATCACCTAGCCTTTTATAACGATTGTGATCAAGCCCTAACAGACTATTTATGGTCTGAGACCTCGGTCAAAGTTATCGGAGCGCTCAAATCTACTTGGGTTCCCATACTCTTGCATGCACTGCTGCTTTCCCTTTTTTCACTCAAAAATTGTACAAAAACAAAATAATAGACTGATATTATTAAAATTTTGAAAAGTGCATTTCATCTTTAATTTTACGCCTTTTTGATATAATTTCATCTTCAACTTACTTAAAGGGGTATTCCCATTTTAGACAATGGGGGCATATCGCTAGGATATGCCCCCATTGTCTGATAGGGGACCCGCACCTTTATCGAGAACGGATAAAGGTGCCTGGAGGACCCCAGGTATCCCGGGGTCCGGCCACCACCAAGTGCTGCTCCCATAGAAATGAATGGGAGCACACAGCGCATGCACGACCACCGCTCCCATTCATTTCTATGTAGCCAACGGAAATAGCCGAGCCAGCGCTCTGCTATTGTCGGCGGCCCCATAGAAATGAACGGAGGGCAGCTGCGCATGCGCAGTGCGTCCTCCGTTCATTTGCCCACTCTGTTCTCGATATAGGTGCGGGGTGGTACCTTCGCCTATCAGACAATAGGGGCATATCCTAGCGATATGCCCCCATTGTCTAAGATGGGAATACCCCTATAACTGTTCACGGTAACTGTGATTTTGATCAGGGGTGCCCAAACTTTTGCATTCCACTGTATTTTAAATCAGCACTATGGACTGTAGCTTTTTCTTCAATTCCTGGTGATGTGATCCTTACTTCCGTCCTGTCATCAGCAGGGTTGTCAGCTGGTATGGGTAAAATGGACAGCTGGTAAGACCGACATTAGAGGGAATGCTTGAGTAACTGTTCTGTGGGTATATTAAAATTATTTTTTTTTCTTTCCCTGTAACTGCAGAAAATTAATAGGGCATTAAATTCTAACTGCAGTGCAGTCCGCCCCATGTAAGACTTGTCCTTTGACAAATTAAAGATCATTCTTTTTCATTGTGTAGGACAGTGTATCCCAGCCATCCGCCATATTAAAGCTTAATCAGTAGCAATGTTACATTAATTACCGGAATGACTTTATATATTAGCTAGATTGCTGATTGTAAATGTTGGATTACATTAACCAAAGCATCTAATTGCCAGAAGGAAAATAACCATCAGGTTTGCTGCAAGCCTCAATCACAATGTTTCAGCTGTCACCACAGAATCAGGTGGTGGCGTTATAAATACGTTTATTATACAGGCTTGTGACTGTTAATGCATTACAAGTACACTATGAAATATGAGTTATGAAATGCATTGCGGCTGCGGTAGGGAAATAGAATAAATAAATGAGCAGTCTATGAACCGTTGTGTTCTGTGTCTAGGTGACGCTGGCTCCTGAACTTGTTTGTGATTGTACAGTATGTGACCTGGGGTTATCCTCAGGATAGGCCATCGCTATCACATTGGCAGGGGTTCGAAACCCCGAACCCTGAAGATCAGCTGTTTAGTTGTAGCTTTGGTGGTTAAACTGCACAGCTCCTTCCACTGTGTAGTAGATGTAACTAGTTATTGGGGAGGGGCGGGGGGTTACTACCATTGATGTGAATGGGAGCAACAGGATGAATACCTGCTCTGCCCGCTATAAACAATTGAAGGAGCTGTGCACTTTCAGCGCTGGATCTACAGGATAACATTTGACCAACAAGCGTATGGGTTGTCAGACTGACCCCCCCCCCCACTGATCTAATATTGATAGCCAAAACTGTGGATAATCCTTTAAAATCCTGCACACCCCGTTTAAAGGGAATGTCTCACGTACTTTTACATCAGCGTTTATGCTGTCCGTTTTTTTTTAAAATCCGGCATGGGATCTTAAAACCACGTCAAAAGGCTCGCGTTATAATAATACCGGCTGCATCTGTTCAGGCGGATCAGGTTGTATTATATCAAAAATGAAGAAACCAGAACTAAAACCATTGTAAGTCAATGGGCGTCGGATTTGTTTTTTGTCCAAAAAAAACGGATCCAACACCATTGACGTACATGGTATTTGGTGCCAGATCCGGATTCTTCAGTTTCAAAGAATGCAGAATGCAGCAAACTGGAATGGAATGCATTCTAGTGCACTTTGCTCCGGTTTGTTCAGTTTTGTCCCCATTGGCAATGAATGGGGACAAAACTGAAGCGTTGTGCTGCAGTTTTGAGACCCTGTGCCGGATCTAAAAAACGGAAAGCACAACGCTGATGTGAAAGTAGCCTTAATTAGATGCAAATCTGTAGACAAATAACGTGTCTGTTTTTTTCCATACTGCATGGTGTTTTTATGGCCCTTTTTTTTTCTTTAAAAAATGTGGATGGTATTTTTGGGCTTCATCTAAAAAAGCAAAAAACAGACAAAAACACAATTGGGAAGAAAACACCACTAGGCAAAAAAGGTTTGATGCCCTGCACGTCACATTTCCCATAGATGTTTAGCTAACATCTGCAGCCGGCTTTTTTTTTTTCTTTCAGATAAATGGCACAAGCTACTCTAAGGGCCCTTTCACACGACCATATGCACTCCAAGACATACGGCCGCGGCATTGATCGTGCGCACGGGAGCGCACAGCATCATAGATGGCACGTCGAGCCGCCCGCGGGACTATTTTTTTTTTTTTTTAAATAAAGTTTAAAAAAACCATCTTAAAAAAAAAAAAAAAAAAAAAAGACCCATGAAACCTCCCAGTCATGAAACCATTATAAAAAATGCTCAAAATAATAGTCATGATTCACATAGTTCTAGTACTACAGTAAGTTTGGGGCAGAGGCATCTTTCTTCTCTCACTTCCATTACCCATATAATGTTTGTTTGTTTTTTTAACAATAATATTATGTTTCAGTGAGTTTTTACTGGTCAGAAATGCACATTGTTAAAGGGGTATTCCGGTAGGTACATGTTATCCCTTTTCCACAGGATAGGGGATAATTATCAGATCAGTGGGGGTCCTACCACTGGGACCCCCACTGTTCACGAGAATGGGGGCCCAAGGACCCTTGCTGCACCCGAAAATGACTGGGGCAGCCGGCCGCTCCATTCATTTTTATGGGAGTAGCCAATAACCTTGTACCTACTGGAATACCCCTTTAACTGGGTGCTGCTTGTTAGTTTGTATGCAATGTGATACAGCATTTTTGTACTTGTCTCCAGAATGTGGCTTGATGCAATTGCCGTCTGTATATTGTATGCTGATGTAGTTATGATAGATCGCCATTTAGACGGTTTGACTTGATGCCCCAACCATTTGTGTAAGATCAGAGCAGTGGTCAGAAGGGACTCAGCCTTTGACCTCTAAGTCTCGATGGAGAGGCAAACTGTCTCCTTCTGTAATGACTTGTGCATTTAACATGGATTTCTCCAACAACTGAGCATATCGTCATGAGATTGTTTTTTAGACCTTAAAGAAGCACTTGTTTTTTATTTATTTTTATTTTACATATAATACGAACTCTCCCCCAGTACTCTCGCAGTGTAAACTCAGTTGCCTCCATACATTTTGAACCTTTTCATTATGGGAACCTGGTCATTTGATCTCAACCCTGACTGCTTGCTCTAATGCAGGGCACTCCAGCTGCTGTGAAACTACAACTCTCAGCATGCACATTTTCTAGGCAGTTCTTGTAACTCCCATAGAAGTGAAAGGAAGATTCTGGGAGTTGTAGTTTCAGAAAAGCTGGAGTGCCGGAGGTTGCTGATCCTTTCTCTAATGTGTGAACAGGAACTCAGTCTCTCTTAGCGTGCAATTGGGAAGAGTATCCCCCATCCCTCAGTTCCCTGTTTGGCCTCTCTCTTGTAGGTTTTTACTACCACTTTGGTTGTTTACTTCTTATTATCCTTATTTTACTTTTGGACGTTTTTTTTTTTTTTTTGTTTTTAACCTTTTTTATTAAAAGTTAAAGAGGTATTCAGGTTTTAATAATTACCGGTATACTTTGAACAACACCTTGAAACAGCTGATGGACAGGGTGCGGGTAGTCGGACCCCCACCAATCTGATACTGGTGACCTATCCTGGGGATAGATCCTCAGTATCCTTACAGCTCACAGTATAAGGCCTCATGCACACAAACGTGTGCTGGCCGTGCCCGTGCTGCGGGCCGCATACGGCGGGTCCACAATAAACGGGCACCCCGCATCACGGCATCACGGATCGCGGACCCATTGAAGTGAATCTGGGAGATGCAGAGCGGAGGCATGGATCGGAACACCACGGAAGCACTACGGTGTGCTTCCGTGGTGTTTCTGGCCATGCCTCCGCACCGCAAAAAAGTAGCGCAAGCACTACTTTTTTGCGGTGCGGACCCCATTCAAATGAAGCACGGGCACGGCCAACATGAGGCCTAAGGCTCCATTCACACGTCCTGTTTTTTTTTCCTGATCTGGATCCATTCATTTCAATGGGTCCTGAAAAAATGAAGATCGAATCAGGAAAGAAAAACAGGACGTGTGAATGGAGCCTATTTAGAAGTTCTTTTGCTTCCTTTTTTAGTATCTCAGTTTTTTTCCTGGTATGTACTAGTTAATCCTAAGCATTTCTTCAGTAAAACTGTGCTGCCGGTTCTGAAGTTGGAAATCACTTTATCACCTCGTTACGTGATAAATGTAACAGCAGACAAATTCCTCTCGGTGTCTATATGAGTGCCATCTTGATAGATGGGCCTCCCACATCAAAAGCTATAATCTGATTTATGTAAGGCTCTGCACATGGCAAATCAGATTGCGGCAGATAACTTACAGGGGACCTGCTCTTTGCACTCTGCAGTGGTGTCACTAGAGGGCTTTATTTACCGATCTCGAGCTGAATGCTAACATCTGCTGTGTAATGTCTTCGTGCAGACCTGCCTTTTATTATGATGCTTTTATGGTTTGTAAAGACCATAACGGTCAAATATATTACATAAAGGTTATACACAAATAATGTACATGCGCTAATATGAGTGGAGACATTGGGAATTTTCAGAGCGTTATTAATACAAAGAACATTTTACGACTGACTTTGGTGATAGTACTGTTGGATTTGTCAGCTGCTTTATCCTTCAGCTGCATGTTAGACAAACGTATAAACCTCCTTAATTTACATTTTTCATTGACTATCTACATGTAGACTGTAAGCGGTAAAATGCATAGTCTTCTAGAATAGTGATATTTCATGTGAAGATGCGAGCCTTTGCGGTGGTGCACCCAAGTTCTTAAAAGGACCTTTTTTTAAAACAAAAAAAGAGGCTTTTTCATTTCATGATTTAAGAAACATTATAATTTAGGGCCCATTCACACGACTGTGAAATGCAGAATAGATGCGGCCCCATTCACTTCTATTAGAGCGGGCAGCCGTGGCTCCGCAATAAATTATAGAACTTGTCCGCAACAGCCGACAAGAATAGGCATTTTGAACGGGGCGCGCGGCCGTGTTTTCCGCAAATTGCGTAACACACGTTGGGCGGCATCCGTGGTATTGCGGATCCGCAATACTACGGCCGTCTGAACGGTCCCTTACAGTTTTTTTTACCAACGATAGACCCTTGTATTTTTAAACAGACATGTCCCATGTCTTATTCAGCAGACTTGGCCAGCAGCCCTTCTCCCACTCCTAGGGGCCTGCCTTACAGTGTTCAGAATGATGGCATCCTTCCACAAGTGCGTAGCAAGGGGTTCAAAAAGGGAGGCCTAAATGGGCCTCCAATCCAGGTAATGCCACACCATGACCACTACCAGTACTACTAGTATCCATACTATTGCTGAAGAACACATACTATAAAGAGACCAGTATTATGAATAATACCACTACTACCACCACCACCACATACTGAATATAACCACCATACATTGACTATATAGTGGTGGATGTTAGTGTTACACAGGTGCTCTGCAGACTGTATAGGTCAGTGGTGGTGAACCTATGGCACGGGTGCAAGAGGCGGCACTCAGAGTCCTCTCTGTGGGCACCCACGCCCTGGAAAAAGTCTACGGTGTACCATTATGACTTAGACTTTTCCTGCCATTCATCAGCGCAGGGCACGCTATGAACAGCACAGGCAGAGCACTGAATGCAGGAAGGCTATTGATAAAGTACATGGAAGATATACTATATTGGTATTCAGGTTAAATTGCTGTGTTGGCCCTTTGCAATAAATAAGTGGATTTTGGGTTTCAGTTTGGGCACTTGGTCTGTAAAAGGTTCACCATTACTGGTATAGGTCATTACCAACAGCAGATTGGCCTTGTACTGGGACCCTCTCTGTAATACACATTGCAGGGCGCAGCCCCTGCTGTTCTGTCATTATCATATGCTGTGTATCATAATGACAGCACTTCGTAATCATCATGTAAATCACAAGCTAGACTTGCTGCCAGGGCGG
This sequence comes from Rhinella marina, assembly GCA_900303285.1. Classification (NCBI taxonomy): domain Eukaryota; kingdom Metazoa; phylum Chordata; class Amphibia; order Anura; family Bufonidae; genus Rhinella; species Rhinella marina. Next base: position 138,196 of record ONZH01018553.1, on the reverse strand, counting down.
CTTTTGTGATGATCACAGGGCAGTTTACAGTGTCTTTTAAGGGGCAGCCTTGGCGGGGCAGTTAACAAACACTGGCTGATGCCTCCTCCTCTGTGATTTCTCCCTGCCTCCACACTCCATGGGTGGCAGGTTAATAGTTCCTGCTTTCTGCCATACTCCATAGTACTGGTTGTATCAGAGTCATTGACCTTTGATCAGTTGACAGGTCTGTTGAGACAGTGACACAGTGGAGGAGGGTAGAGAGCGGTTCATCCTGTCCTAGTCCTCCCTGCGGCACAGCTTCACGGGCAGCAGGCTCATTAGTTCCCATTCGTGCCATCCCACACACTGTGCTGATAGTATAAGCAAGGTGCAGCAGACCTGTGACCAAGTCTCAAGTGTCAGCTGCAGACTACAGTACAGTGCTGCCTCTGTGTACAGGGGCAGATTGGGAACTCAAAGTGACCCGGAAAAAAAACCCATATAAATTGTAGGTGGAGCCAAACTGGCAGAAGGTATGTTTATTTTTGTTATTAATATGGGGAAAGTGGCTTGTTTATAGTTTTCAAAACTTTTATTTCTTTTCACATAAGTCCCCTTAGGGGACTTTAATATGTGATCATCTGAGGAGTTCCTTGGCCAGTATTGGGGGACATGAGGGTTTTCAGTTTGCAGCAGAGACAACTTTTTACTCCTGACTTTTCTAGCATCCTCTGTATCTTTTCCAAACCTACTGAATATTTCCATCTTGCTGATAAATCCTTGCGATCTTGCCTTAAATATGCCCTCTACAAAGTAACAGTTCACTTGTGCTCCTTTGAATGTAATAAGGTCCTCAGAATGGCCGATAAAAAGTAATGTGGCCTTTTAAAAGTAATTTCATCCTAAATTTCCCCCTAAAAATAAATACCTCCTGAGTACCTCTTTAAAAACTAATAATTCCCCCGGGTGCTCCCCTAAAAAATAAATAAAATAAAACTCATACTCACCTTACCCTGTTCTCCTGATCAGGGCATGAAGGCATCCTCTTGCCTGCATAGTTAGGCATCCTGGCAAAGGCGTGTAATGCAACTACCTCATTGCACTGCCTGCGCAAAGGTACTGATGTCTGGTGCGTGGTATTCAAGTTCTGTAGGCTGAAGACCTAAAGTTGCCTGTGGCCTACAACAGTGGTTCCCAACCTTTTTTTGCACCAAGGCCCGGTTTCTCGCTAGACAATTTCCCCAGGGCACGGGGGTCGCGGCGGGTTCTGTCGGTGCTGACTAATTCACACAAGGTGCATATTAAAATATATAAATATAACATAAAATGCCCCTATACAGAGCCCCCCATATAAAGTACCCCTTCTTTGTGGCCTCAGTAGATGCCCCCAATAATGTACCAGTAAGAAGTGCCCCCATAGATGTCCCCACAGTGTCCCCCAATAATTTACCAGTTAGAAGTGCCCCCATAGATGCCCCCAATAATGTACCAATAAGTGCCCCCACAAATGTGCCCCCAGTAAAAAGTGCCCCCTCAGTGTCCCCAATAATGTGTCAGTAAAAAGTGCCCCCACAGTGCCCTCAATAATGTACCAATAAGTGCCCCCAATATTGTGCCAGTAGGAAGTGCCCCCTTAGATGCCCCCCAATAATATACCAATAAGAAGTGCCCCCATAGATGCCCCCACAGTGCCCCCCAATAATATGCCAATAAGTGCCCCCTTAGATGCCCTCCAAAAATATGCCAAACAGTGCCCCCCAGTGCTCCTCTCCTCCGGTATTGTACAAAAAAACCAAACACTAATACTTACCTCCATCAGGCTGGCAGCGATGCGATGCAGCCCTCTTCCAGCAGCCTATCAGAGGAACTGGCAGGGGAGACACCTCTCCCTCCCCTGCCCCGCAGCACAGGCACTTGTATCGCTGTCCTGAGGACGGCGATACAGATGACTATGGAGATGAGTGCTACCACAATGGAAGCGCTCATCTCCTTGTGCCCTGCCACCGCCGCCGCGGCCCGGCAGACATCGATTAAGGGCCCGGTGCGGTGGTTGGGGACCGCTGGCCTACAAGACAGTGAATGCCATGCTGCTTATGGCTTCCTGCCCTGCCACTAGTTTCATTTGTACTGACACTGTTGTACCATAGATTGCCCCCACTCGAGTCATCTCCAGCCTATATTGTATGTACAGTATTTTTCGCCCTTTAAGACTCTATTTTTCCCTCCCCAAAAGTACAAAAAAATGCCACAGAAAATGCAGGTGGCAAAAATAAGTATGTGGTTCTTCTAGTATTTTTACAGCACAAAAAAAAAACAAACATTCAAGTGCAAGTTTATTGATAGTATTTGAAAATAGTCTGTGGACATTATGCAGGAATATTATGCCGCTGTTTGCTGTTGATCTACAAAAATTGGAAAATGTGCAGTATGAAATAAAGAATTTTACCTGTCGCCTATTGGACCACTCTTGTTGAACCTTTATACTAAAGCCAAAATAATCCTACTGTGTGTATTGTGGCCAAATGTTTCTTTTCTTTTACCTCCTGTTTGTCCAACTGTGAATTTAAATTGAATTTCATATATGTAGAGCTTGAAGCCTAAATTGCTTCCAACTGTTCAAGGAACGTGCAGCCTCCTGCCAGGGGAGTGTATTCTTTATTTTTATTCTTTTTGTGTGTGATAATCCTGTTTATCTCTCACATGTTCCATGTTTTTCTGCCTTAAAATAAACTTATGATGAGAAACAATTTTTTTTAATTTTTCTGCTAATATTGGCTTACAGTTTTAATATTTCCTGGGTATCCTATGGGTATCCTTTTTTATTAGTGTGTTTTGAGTCCCGATGTTGAAGGTCACAAATGTAACAGCTGCTCGTCTTTTGACCTTTCATGGTCTTGACCTTCTCTTTTGTGTGTACCAGTCAGAGGGTCCGTATGTTTTTCATGTTGTGTGACCTTTTTCTTTCTTTGCAAGTAGCTGGATTTCAGTGGTACAATTTTCAGGGCCCTGAAATCATCTCTTTTAATAAGAAACAACAAGAGCAAGAAGTCATGAAGCGTAATAAATGTATTACTGTTACTAGGGCTGTATAGATATAACACAATGTAAGCTAGTATGTGTGCTGTTTGCTGTCCTTTATTTGGTGATGCTGGTCAGTTTTTAAGATATTGTAAACCAAAGAAAAAGCATGGTTCGCAGATCCACATACTATGCAGTGATCTTTTGCGTCTCAGCATAATTACTTTCTATACTTTTCGACCAAAATGCACTCACTACGTCAAGGTGACCGCTTTCGACTGGTCACCTTGTGGTGCTGCTCCAATTTAGCTTAGGGACCCACTTGAAAGAGGCCACCGTCATGTGCTGAGTGGGCTTATGAATTTTGATCAAAAAGTATATTAAGTGCCTTGTGTTCAGTTTATTAATTACTAGCTGTAGGACCCGGCTTCGCCCGGGTATATCTAATCTATTTCATTTAATGTTTGTGTGTGTGTCGTTAAAAGATATCGAGAGTGACCTCTACAGTGCCCGCCCCTTTAACAGTGACCTCCACAGCAGCCCGCCCCTTAATAGAAACATCCACAGCACCCTCCCCTTTAACTGTGACCTCCACAGCAGCTAGGGTGGCCAATGTTTTAAACCCAGAAAGCCGGACCTCACTGGCCATTCCCCCAAACGTGAAGCAGCGTCCCCAGTCCCCATGAAGCCACACCACTAAACATGAGGCCACGCCCCCTGGCTGCATGAAGACACGGAGGAGAAGCTGCGTGAGCTACTGAAAGGGTGGACATCCTTGCATCCGTCCAGGCACTGCGCCAGATGGAGAACAGGGAGCCAGAAAACTGGACTGTCTAGCCTAGAGCCGGACATCTGGCCACCCTAACCTCAGCCTGCCCCTAGGGTGGCCAGAGGTCCGATTTTAGGCTGGACGGTTTGGCTTTCAGACTCCCTGTCCACCGTCCGGCGCAGGGCCTGGACAGACACAGGGATGTCCGCCCTTTCAGTAGCTTATGCTTAGACAGCTTCTCCTCCGTGTCTTCACTGAACCAGGGGGCGTGGCCTCGTGTTTAGGGTTGTGGCTTCATGGGGACCGGTGGCACGGCTTCATGTTGGGGGGAGGCTGGACAGTTTGGCTTTCAGATTCCCTGTCATCCGTCATGCGCGGGGCCTGGATGGACACAGGGATGTTCTTTTGAACAGCTCACTCTCAGACAGCAGCACTATGCAGTCTGAGCATAAGCTGCAGGGAGAAAGTAACCCTCCCTCCCCTACAGCTGACAGAAGTTGATTTTTACCTTCATTTTTTTCATTCCCGGTCAGATGCGAAGTGGAATGGGCGTGACCTGACTGAGTCAGGGGCGTGACTTAGTGGGACCCGGGGGTGGGGCTTTTAAGTCCTTCTTTTGAGGGTGGCCTGAATTACAGGTCGATGCCATGGTAATTTATGAGGAAGCAAAGTGGGTAGCAGTGGAAGAAAACATCTTTTATTACTACTGAACGGTAAATATGTGAAATTTACATTATATGAGGTAATGATTGATGATGAATTAGTCTGAAACATAAGTTATAGTTATGGTAACCGGAATACCCCTTTAAAGGGTTTCTGTCACCAGAGATCACCCTATTAAACCAAGTGTCATTTGCAATGAGCAAATGACACTTGATGACAGTAATGTTAGTGTCATATTTCTCTGTCCACCAGTTTAGACAAAAAATAGGTTTTTATAATATGCAAATGACCTCCCCTAGGTGCAGTAGGCGTGAACCTGCACCTAGGAGAGGCCGTAATAACGCCTCTTACCACGCCTCCGTAGCGATGATTGACAGGGCCAGGCAGCCAGCTCTTTCGGCTCCCGGCCCTGTACGATCCCGAAATCCCGCGCCTGCGCACTGCCGCAGTACATCCGCGCACGCGCGCTGAGAGCCGGCGGCCGCCCGGGTCCCGGCTCCTTCGTGCGCGGATGTACTACGGCAGTGCGCAGGCGCGGGATTTCGGGATCGTACAGGGCCGGGAGCCGAAAGAGCTGGCTGCCCGGCCCTGTCAATCATCGCTACGGAGGCGTGGTAAGAGGCGTTATTACGGCCTCTCCTAGGTGCAGGTTCACGCCTACTGCACCTAGGGGAGGTCATTTGCATATTATAAAAACCTATTTTTTGTCTAAACTGGTGGACAGAGAAATGACACTAACATTACTGTCATCAAGTGTCATTTGCTCATTGCAAATGACACTTGGTTTAATAGGGTGATTTCTGGTGACAGAAACCCTTTAACAGTGTCATCCACAGCTCTCTGCCCCTTTAAAGCAGACCTACAGCAGTGAACTGGCTGGGTTGTTATGGAATCCTGGTGTGTGGAGACTAACTGCCTGTGAGCTTCTATAGGCTGATAAGGGTCATGTGACCAGGCTTCTATTGGTTAATGCATTTTTTGGGAATATCTCAGGAACGGTACACCCTGGAGAGCTGAGACCCTTTCTAAAACCTTCCCGGACACGTGATGTACCTGTGTGCCAGATTTTGTGATTGTAGCTGCGACGGTGCGGATTCCTTTAGCGGGGACACACATATACACACACACACATACATACACACACACACACACACACACACACACACACACACACACATACATACACTCAGCTTTATTTATTAGATGCTGACGAGCAGAAGATCAGTACATAGCATCTGGATATGTGATTCATGTGTTTTCTTCAGTTTTTAAGATACACTCCAATTACTTCAGGCTCAGCCCTTCCACGGTCAGGGGTTGCCCTACTCAGGGCGGGTGTTCTGCTAAAATAAGGTTAGGGTGACGTTAGGGGTGTCACAGTGTACTATACATCTTTGTGCACACGCCACTGTGTTCACTACTGGCCCAGATGGGCTTTTCTATGTATCTCTAATAAAAGTTATGATTTTTTGATTGACATTCTGTGATATAAAATGACAGCTCAAACTGTTATCTAATGGCATTTCCATTACCTTACAAAATGGTTCTGTCATGTCTTAATCAAGATTGGGTTTGCTTTTCACAAAAGAGAATGTAGAGTGCTTATAAAGTCTTTCTGTTCATGTTGCTTGTATCTTCTTGTTTTCCATGCATGTGCATAAGGAACTAAATGGTCAAGTAAGTAGATATTCATTTGTGTTTTTTTTGTTTTTTCCTATGAGACCCAATTGTTTGTAATGGAAATGTGCTATATACGGTAGTAGTCTTTTTTTGGCATAAGTGGCATAAGTGGCATTTCTGCCTGCAAAATACTGCTGCATGCCGGATATAGTGTACTATACTGTGTATGGGGATTCGCAGGTATCCAGATACAGTGTGCTCCAGCAGTCTGTTACCCAAGTACACAATGGAAGTGTGAATGAAGCCTTAGCAATTTTTGCTCTTCTAGATTTAATTGAGGCCAGCAGCTGAGGGGGCATGTCCATCTCTGTCTGTAAAGGTCACAGCTTATAAAAGATATGGCTGGTGGCAGTTGAAGGATGGAATTGAGCATGTGTGACCACTTCAGCAAAGTGGACAGAGAAATGAGGAAGAGAACAAACAGCAGGTGGCGCTATACAGATAGATTTTATTGAGTAACTCAGTGGCTATACTGAATTGTTATTTACATGTAATAAAAAAAAATCAGGTTCTGGTTTGAAAAATGTAGTTTTTTTTTTCTTGAGACAACCTTTTTAAGTGTGTGCAAGTTTTGTTTTACATTCTCAACCTTATTTCATTCTAGGCTAAGAAGCTGGAAGAAAAGGAAAGAGAGCTCAAAAGGCAGGATGAATATTATAAGGAGCAGCTGGCCAGACTGGAAGAGAGAGTAAGTGTGGATGTGAAGGAAATAAACTATATATGATAGCATCTTGCTAAGATAGAATTTTCTGTAGTGTTAAAGGGAGTTATCCAGGATAGGTCATCAATATCAGATTAGTGAGGTCCTAATAGCGAAGAGGCCTATGTGCTCTAGAGAGCGTTGCTTTCTCATCACAGTTTACCAAGCACAGTGCCATACATCGTATGTGTAGCTGCTGTGCTTGGTATTGCTGCTCAGCCCCAGTCACTTGAATGAGAATGAGCTGCACCTAGGCCATGTGACCAAAGTACGGTAAAGTCACTGGCATTAGAAGATGCCTAAGTGATCATCGAGCGCCGAGGCTCTTCAAACAGCTGTATGTAGAATATTCAATTGGAAGTCAACTCGGCTGTCTCTGGAGCCCCCATACAGATGATTTGAGCAGCAGCTTGCATGCCCAACCTGCCTCTCTGTTCATTTTGGGGAGCTGTAAGGGGTCATGAGTGGGGGTCCCAGCAGTAGGATCCCCACCGATCTAATAGATATCTTTTAACTACTGGAATACACCTTTAAGGCTACTTTCACACTAGCTGCAGGGGTGTCCGGCAGGCTGTTCAGGCGGTTGAAGAGCCTGCCGGATCCGTGCTGCCGCTAGTGCATGTCTACGGCCGGAACTACGCTCCAGCCCCATTCACTATAATGGGGTGGGCCGGAGTTTTGGCCCCAGCAAGGCATTCCTTTATGCATTCCGTCATGGAATAACGCAATTCAGCTTATACCGCAACATGAACCGAAAACGAACTTCAAAATATGAAATTTGCTCATCCCTAGTGAGTATGGTGCAGTATACAGTACACAGCATCCCATGGATCTCGCTAGGATTTACTGTGTATACTGCAGTATGAATGCGTACATTTTTCAGTACCTCTAATAATTATTATTATTATTATCGAGGTATTAAGTATTTGGTATTAAGCTTTTAGGGGAGAAATGGTGCCTCACAGAGGCAGCATAAGGCCATAAATATAGTTTAGTATAAGGGAATCTGTCACCAGTTTTATGATGCCCTATCTAAGGGCAGCATAAACTTGTGCTAGATACCCAGAGCAAAGCACACGGTTAGGCTACTTTCACATTGGCGGCACTGGTGTCCGGCAGGCTGTTCCGGTGGGTGACATGCTGTAATTTTAGTACGGCCCCCTCTTGGCATGTTCGCCGTGCTGCGGCCAGAACTCCGGCCCGCCCCCATTATAGTGAATTGGGACGGAGTGTATTTCTGGCCGCAGGCGTGCAATAGCGGTAGCACGGATCCGGCAGGCTGTTCACCCGCCGGAACAGCCTGCCTGACACCCGTGCTGTCAATGTGAAAGTAGCCTTACTTATTTGCATTAACTGTATTGAACTCATCCAGAGCGTTTCGGGGAGTCCTCATATATTCCTCAGCCCCTTTCACCCTTGCCCCTAGTTGACAGCTTTTTCCTTACTGTAGTCAGTGGCAAGATGCCGAGAGAGTTGGAGCTCATGAATATGAGGACTCTCCGGCCCACGCTCGATATTTAACAGTTTCAGTGCTCAACGCACCTGAGCTGTTAAATACAGATATGAGCTAAACTGGCTCGGTCAGTTCACATAACAAATTCCCTAGGTGTGATTGGCAGGGTCTGGATGTGGCTTAAGGCCCCTTTACCTTGTTGGGAAGGAAGCATTCTTTCCTGACAATCACCGGCTCGTCTGTGGAGGAGATTGCTGCATGTAAGGAGGAGGGGCAGGAGGAGGAGCCATCACTAATACAGTCACTTGACCCCATACAGAATAATTGTTTGCGGCAGCAGAAAGTGTTTAGAGGGCACATTCTGCTGCCTGCAAATGATGATTGAGGTGTCCGGACAAAAGATCATATTACCCGATAAACGAACGTTTAGGTAATTGGCGCCCCTTTTACACTGGGCGATTGACCAATGAGTGATCTCATTAGTGATAATCTGGCCAAACATCGGCCATCGTAAAGGGACCTTTTGCTGTGCACACAAGCCCTTATGCACACTGTGGACCAAAGGCTGGTGCTGGACGACCATTATCCTATGTTGTCAATTGAAAAAGGCTCCTTTGCACATACGTGTTGATCACATGATGGCAACGCTTATGACCTATTGAACATGACACCTTTGGTCATTCAGGCACAGTCTGCGGTCGTGATCGTAGCGTGTACACCCGGCCCACTCTCTAATTTGTACTCACAGCCACTCCAGCGCCAATGACCACTATTCTCCCCTCCCCCATCCAACTTGTGTTATTTTTTTGTTTCCTCTTCCCCGGATAGGTTGACATGTCTTCACTGAAGGCTGCTTGATATTTTAAACGTGACAGCCATCATCTGCCTGGGAAGATGTATAATAATTTCTCCTCATAAGGAACTGGCTGAGCTGACACTAATCTGTTCTCTTGTCATCTCCCTTTATTATTATTGCTTCTGCTTTTTCTCCTCTTAGCACAATATAGGAAGCGTCTAATTGGAAAAACCAAAGTAATCAAAAAGTCAATTAATCATATAGATGAGCTGTGACACTTAGTGATGCAATCACCAGGAACACATTGCTGGCTGGATGGCAAGGTATTAGAAAGCGTCTTTTAATTTGCTCATGATGTGAAGATTTCCATGACATTTACTGAAGGATAAGTGGCCATGACATACTTCTTATTGACTGTTAAATAATCAGATAATCCATTTCCAAGTTTGGAATCAGTTGGAATATAAATGCTTTGTATTTTTTGTTTCGTCCGTTACTTTATTTCCTGGACTTGATTGCTGACAACTCAACGATATTAAGGAATTGTCAGTAGTATTAAAGTATTAAAGAAGAGCCTGCATAGGAATTTCCTGTTATCATCAGAACCTTGTAATAACATGCATGGCTGCTTAGAAAAAACTTACATAGCTACGTGGAAACAAAAACAAAAGTCCATCAAGTCCAAACTTTAATTATACTTTCGATCCATGTAAGGTAAAATCCCCTATGAGAAGGAATATTCTTTCCAACTCAAAATATGGCAACCACAATAAATCCCTGGATTATGATCCTAGTTTTGGAAATCTAGTAACAATAACTTGTAATATTAATCCAAACTAGGGATGAGCGAATAGATTTGTCTCATCAACACAAGTGCTCAACCTAAGTCCCTGCTGCTGACGAAGCTCTCCCTTGCCGTTTGATTGACTGGGACGGACATTTCACCTGGCTCTGACAACTTGGAGTAGCGGCGCTAACGGAGAGGCCCTTCTTCAGCTACCGGAGCCTACACCATTACACTTCAGTGAGCTTGGACGGCTTCAAGGCAAATTTCAAAGAGAAAAGTATTTAGCAAGAATGGGATGGGTAGAGGTAAACGGCTGATCACAGGAGAACTAGACATTTCACTCTGATAAGATGCATTTCTTATGGTCGCTTCTACTATTGAGTTTTGCAAAGTTGTGTGAAAAGTTAAAAAGTTGTTCAATGACTCAACCAACGCAACATCGTGTAGCTCCATAGTGTCAGTGTGTGTACACTAATCCCCATCTATGATGGTTGTGAATTCTTCTTTCATTTAAATGAAGAGGGTGCCCTCTTGTCATGGTTGCAGCTCTAGGTATAAAAATATCATTAGAAAGATCTTTGTAGTTCATTCATGGAATCGTACATTGTAATTACACTGTAATTAGATCTCTTGTAAGGAGTCCTTTTTTTCAAACTCAATACCCCCAAGTTTGAGAACCTGTCTTGGTCCTGCAAACCACCCATTTCCTTAATTACCTTGAATGCCCTCCTCTGCACTTAAAGTCAGTCATGACAGCCCAAAATTGCGCAAAGTATTCCATGTTGATAGACATAGCTATGTTCTTGTCATCTATACCTCTTTGGATGCATCCCATAATTTTAGTTGCTTTTTCATCAGCCTGGCACTGGGTCATGAAGGTTGAGTTTGCAGTCCACCAATATCTCCAAGTCCTTTAGTGTCAGTGTTAACCAGTGTTTTACTATACAGTAAAACATACATGGGTAGAGAAAGTTTGCTCTACCCAAGTGCATGACATTATTTTATCCACATCCTTCTCTTCACCCAAGAATCCAGCTTCCTCAGATCATCAGCAGACTTGAGCGTGTTCTGTTACTGTCTGTAGTCTGGAGTTCATTACAGAACTACAGGCCCGCATTCTGCTTGTAGATCTGTAATTCGCTATCACTGACTACCACCCCCAATATTGACTAGTAGGAATGGTTTGCCCACGTTTCAGGGAGTTGTAATTTTTTCCTCTTATACCCTTCTTCATAGAATGTCTACCGATGCCTCATAATGTCTGGTCATGCTGGGAGCTGTAGTTCTCTCCTCTTATACCCCACTTCCTATAATGTTGTAGAATGTATCATTATGCAGCAATTATGCTTTATTTGCATAAAACTGGAAACTGTGAAGTCCATTTGTTTACTCCTAGAGAATTATCAGAAAGTATTTAAAGCTGATCCCACCCCATACACCAGGTATTAAATAGTATTATCAGCCCTGCCTTCTGCAGTAAATAGGATTTCACCATTATGATGTGTCAGGATTTTCCGCAAAATGAAATTTATGAGACACTAAATGTCCATCTCCACAGCAGAGCGGCTTTATTCTGTAACTCTTTCACTCTAATCCGTTTGGTAGGATATACTCGTAGCAATTGTGCAGTGGCATGATAATGTAATGATCTCTTCTTTCTCTCTATTCAGAGCTTAGCCAAGTGTCACTGCGCTTTTCAATAATAGCCTGTGGGCTCTAGACAGCAGAAACTATATAATAAAAAATTCAGGTTTATGGACAGAAGTCTTTTTTTTTTTTGTGTGTGTGGGCATAATAAGATGAGCAGTCAAAGCACATATATCTACCTAGTATTAATGAAGATGTAGACCAAATTCCATCATTTATTCAGTTTATTCTGGCAACAACAAGGGGTTGTCCCACGAAAAATATTCTAGTTTTCAAACCAGCACCTGGATCTGAATTCTTTTGTAACTGTAGGTAATTAAAAATTTAGCATAGCCACTGAGTTATTCAATAAAATCTATCTGTATAGCGCCACTTAATTTCTTAACTCTTTGACCTGCTCATTATGATGGCCGCACATGCTCAGTTTCATCCTTCAACTGCCTCCTGAGCTGTGATAGAGAGAGCATGGACACGCCTCCTGAGCTGTGATAGGGAGAGCTGAGACACGCCTCCTGAGCTGTGATAGGGAGATCATGGACAAGCCCCCTTATCTATATCCGAGGCAATTTTTTATGATTGCATGTTACTCATTTTTGGCTAAAAATAATTTTTTTCATTTGGCCTTTATTAAAAATATTGAGCCATTCTGTCACAAAGGGTTAACTTTTTCTTAAGCCTCATTCACACGTCAGTGTTTCACGGATGTGTGCTGTACGTAGTCTCCAGTGACAGCACACATCCCCATTTTTAGCACGGATGCATGTCCTATCTTGATCCGTGTTCCCAGATCCCTCACACCCATTATAGTCAATGAGTTCGTGAAAACCACGGATCCCTCACGGATGCCATCCGTGTTTCACGGATCATTAAGAAGAGATGCTTTGAAAATTATTTTTCAGCTGTTCAATGCCAGTGAAACATGGATGAAACACGGACCCAACACGGATCCTTTACGGACAGCTTCACGGATGTCTCACTGACCACCTGCTCACGGATTTGAGCACGGACGTGAGAATGAGGCTTAACTGTGCAACTGGTACTTTCACTTTCATGTAATAAACCTTTTCTCTAAACTACTGAGAGGTCATACACACTTACATAAGCCACAGTCTCATCAGTAAGATAAGAACTGAGCTATAATGAGTGTTTAGGAGATCATACAGCAGAGATAAGGAGTCAGTCTGTCCCTGGTCTGACGGAAAAGGCAGAAAAGGCTGCTACTAGAGCATCTCGGCTCTGTACGGAAAAAAGGAAGCCATATTTTTAATAAAGACCAATTTTAAAAAATATTTTTAGCTCAAAATGAGTACAATGCAGTAATAAAAAAAATGCCCCCAAAGGTGCACATAGCCTTTGAATTCCACAGCACACTGCCAAATCCACTCTGTGTTACTTCAGATTTCTTTTGCTTTCTGCCTTTTCTTTAGTAAATCGTACAGTATTTTACAGGCATTTCTTTCCACCTGTTTTTCCATGCTTACAATTTTTTGGCTGCAGGAGGAAGTGCTAGATTATTGTTAGGTAGGCTACACTGTGAACCCTGCACCACATGTCTTCATGTAAGTGTTTCTGTTTCACGATTTCTTCCAGAGTTTGATATTCTATCTATCTGCTTGCTTCTCCACTTCTCCGAATGTGACAGTTTGATGAGGAGGTTGCCGTCTTGGCTCTTTGAGATTAGAAAATTTCCTGCCAATTTTAAGATGTCATATCTTCACCTGTCAACTGACCGGGTGATTTGCAACCAAGAATATTACATGGAAGCGTCTCTTCCTATGTAGAAAGTATCTCTCAGTTTTCCTTTTATTTGCGAGCTTTCACCTTCTTCTAAATGTTTTTTACATGCGTTAATTATTTTTAATTTGCTTAACATACCGTAAACTAATCCAGGTTTGGATTTTTTTTTTGCGACTCGTGCAGCGATCACATTTCTTTCACTGCTACTCTTCTGTCCTGGCCGCTACACATCACCATGTCTGTCAACAGGATCAACCCTATCAAACCAAGCTCAATGCCTGGTAGGGCTGCTCTAGCTTCCAGTCCTTTATTCCCCCAATCCATTGTGTCCCTCAGGAGAAATGAGTGGCTCCAGCCACTCAATGGGCCTTAGCTCCTCTGCAGTAGTCTTCTTTGCAGAAAGCCCAGGACAGTAGGTTGTCGAGCATGCGCTGACGATGAGCTGAACAGCTCTGGCACGGAATTACAGGGCTAGGCGAGTTGATGAATCAGACTCTCACACCTGTCAATTAAAGAGGACCTTTCACCACTCTTGACATGCCTGGTTTAATAGCTTTATGCATTCCCTATGTAATAACAATTTATATATAGGTGTTATATGTAAGGACTTGTTTTATCTGTATTAGTTATCTGCTTATTTTTCTTAAATCTTCATTCTCTCTTATCTTGGATGACATTTTGGGGCTTTGGAACCGATTACTCAACTTACAATGGTTTCAACATACAATGGTCGTCCTGGAACCAATTAATATTGTATCTTGAGGGACCACTGTACATTATTAGAGTAAAATATTAGTTTATTGAAAACTAATATTACCAAAACTAATAATACCCATCCTTAGCTCCCCTACAGCAGTCAGAGAAGAGTTGGGAGGCCACCATACACATTAGATGTTTGGCCAATCCTGCTGAAATTGTCAGGTTCAGCAGACATTTAGCTAATATGTATGGCTAGCTTAATTTGTAGCATTTCAGGTTTGCTGAAATCATCCTTTTTGATCTACTTTATTTATTAGTTGACTGTATGGGTACTTTTACCACAATATCCAAAAAGAGAGGCATATTAAAACTTCACTTTTTCTAATATAGCCTACAAGTCAAACGTACACCATGTCAGTAAATTGAAAATGTGTCTGTACTAAAATCACCGTGCAGGGAGGAGCGCCTGCGGGTAAAACACAAAATATCGTCTATGCCCTGCGGCACTACTCATGCCACTGATGAAAATACCAAGACATAATAACTACCTTTAGGATCTTAAGGCGTATGCAGGATGTTCTTACCCACCAGGCGTTCTAGTAGTTCAATCTATTTGAATGTAATGTCGATGCCCAGTGGGTACATCTGTTCTTGACATCGCATACTTTCAATAAAAACCCTTGGCGGTCCAATGGTAAACATCTCAGATGGATGCAGTGTCGCCTGTGTAGTAAGACAGATTACTAGCCCTAACTTACCCTATGTGATGAAGGGTATGGGGGCTATTAAACTCTAAATGCCTAATCATGGAGCATCTGCCCTGACAAGGGCAACCCTGTTGGAACCTCACCCTAGTTATGGTCCTGTACCCAATGTTACCCCCAGCATCTCCTGACATGCATGACTGATCAGGGGACTGAGTAGCTGCTGAGGTTCTCTGCAGTCTTAGACAATTTAGTTCAGGGAGGCAATTCCTTAGTCCACAGTCCGGAGGCCTCAGTACCTGCTTTTTGTAACCTAGTTTTGGCTTTACTTTGCAATTCAGTCTCCTGATAAGTCTAATTAGTGAGACAGGAACATGCATGTCGGGAGATGATAGGGTAGAGGACCATAACTAGGTTGAGATTAGGTGCGAGGTCGCCCCTTGTCAGGATGGGTTAGGCATTTATCCCCTTCATCATATAGGGTCAGTTAGGGCCAGTAATCTGTGTTACCATACAGACCTGGCTCTGCGTCCATCTGAAATTTTGAACATTGAGCCGCCACGGATTTACATTGCAAGCAGATGATGTCAAGAAGAGGTCGCCCGCTTTCGAGTTTACATTAGCTTCAGAGAGACTGAACTACTAGAACGCCTGGTGGGTAAGAACATCCTGCTTACTCCTTCAGTTCCTAAAGGTGGTTATTATGTTATAGCATTTTCATCAGTAGTATGAGTAGTGCCACAGGGTATAGACAAGATTTTCTGTTTTACCTGCAGATGCTCCTGCTCTGTGATTTAAGTGCACGCACATTTTCAATCTACTGACATGGTGTTTGATTTTTAAGCTATTTTACTAAAAGTTACGTTTTAATAAGCTTCTCTGTTTGCATATTGTGTTCTTTGATTCTGGGGGGGGGGATTTCTCACCTGATATACCACTGATATTCAGGTTTGTTTTGCTGTTTTTTTTTTGTTTTTTTTTCTGTATTATGGGCACTTTTCCGAAGACCTGAGATCACAGCAGAATCTGCACTGATTCAATCCCCTCTCTCTACCTGCCCCTTTTCCATTTTGAGACAGAGATGTGAACTAATCGTTTTCATCTGTTTTGTTTGCAGAGTGCTCAGTTTTATAAAGTCACCACTGAACAGTACCAGTCAGCTGCAAATACTGTGGAAGCAAGATTTAAGTAAGTTTTTTTTTTTTTTTTTTAACTTTTACTAAATTGTTGTAAGTGATAGAATAAGACTTGTGTGTGCATTTAATAGTGTCGATTGAAGGTTAAAGCATACAGATCTGTAAGCATGCAAATCAAAATTATCTCTGCCGACCCAGACGTAATCATTGGAATCTGCCAGTAGTGTAATATATGGTACATGTGTTCTGGCAGACTTGCCCTGATGTACAAAGGGGAACTGAATCCATTGAATTATTTATTCATTTATTTTCTGTCTGGGAGTTATCACACTCCTCCTCCCCCCATCTGCCCTCATTTGACATAAGGGCCCTTTACACGGGCCAAGAATTGAACAGATCTTGGCTAACTAGCATTACTAATAATGCTTGTTAGTCTTGATCTGGCGGTGTAAATGCACTGCCGATAAACGTGCAAAAAAGCTTATTCATCAGGTAATTGGATCTTTTGTGCAGAACAAAAGGTCATTATTTCCCAGTGGCAGAATGTGCTGTGTAAACACAATCTACTGCTGGGAAACAACGAGTCTGTATGAGGAAGAGCAATGGCTTTAGCGATCGCTCCTTCCCATACTGTGGAGGGGATTGGTGCATGTAAATGCACTGGTCTCCTCTGCCAGTGATCCGCAGATTGCTGAGAAGGAAGAATTCTTTCCCGAAAATCTGCTAGATTGTTGTCCCGTGTAAAGGGACGAGCACAGTGGGAAAAAAGATAAATGCGTGTATAGATAAAGACAGAAGTTGGCCCATTCTTTACCGTTTGCGTTTTTAGTGGGATTTTTAACACTATAGTTAACAGGCATCCATAGACACCGCTAGCTCAGACAATGGATCGTTGTCAATGGCAGTTTGCACATGAATTTCAATGAAAAAGCCCAAGGGAATGTGACAGTTTTTCCCTTCTCTTTGTTTTTCTTTCAGGTGCTTATTTTTGTCGTAATTTTTTACTTCAAGGTAAAATGTAAAGGTGAATACCATCTAATACAGCATGTCCTTGGATTTCATGTGCAAAAAAGGGTCCAGGTCCTCTCTCGACCTGTTCTCCAAAAATAAGACAGGATCTTATATTATTTTTTGCTGTGAAAAAAGCGATAGGACTTATTTTTGGGGGATGTCTTATTTTTTTTATTTTTTTCCATGAACAATCACACATTTATTCTTGAAGAAAAAAAATCAACATTTAATCGAATATAATTATGTAATTACATTTTGGAACGTCAACAGAACTCTCAAATCCCTGCTATTTCCATGTACTGTAAAACAGTCTACATTAACTGGAATTCATGAACACTCACTCACCAGACCTCCTCACTCCCGTCAGAGGTACATTACTGTCACATCACTTGCTGTTCCAGCTGCCTTCCACGGCAGCCATGGAAGCAGCCACAATGCTCAGGCTGGGGACTGAAGTAATGTCAGTGGGACTAGCGCTACCCGATCTGTGTGTGACAGCCATAGCGGGCTCGTGTGTGGAGTGATAAGTGTGTGACAACGGGTACCTGGCCTTAGCTAACCATTATCACTGTGGGGTGCAATTCTCTTTAGGGGTCTCTGCTTTCTTTCTAAGGCTCTTCTGTCCTGCTGTATTCTATTTTTAACACTGTTTTAATGAATTGTAACTATGGCTCTTTTTTTTTTTTTTTTTTTTTTTTTTTTTTGGAGTCGGTCTTATATTTTAAGCCTATACCAAAAACCCTGAAAAATCAAGCTAGGGTTTATTTTTGGGGTAGGTCCTTTTTTTGGAGAAACAGGGTAATACAAATAGGTCTGCCTCCAGTCACCACTAGGGGGAGCTAACTGCTTGGTTTCTATGTTGAACTTAAAGCTGTAGCTAGCAACCCCTCTTACTGGTGGAAGCATCTGGAGAAGAGGAACTTGAAGCTGAAACGA
The DNA here is from genome assembly GCA_900303285.1 of Rhinella marina. Classification (NCBI taxonomy): domain Eukaryota; kingdom Metazoa; phylum Chordata; class Amphibia; order Anura; family Bufonidae; genus Rhinella; species Rhinella marina. The sequence continues at coordinate 120,499 of ONZH01018553.1, read as the reverse complement.
ATGGCCATTATTTTTTATTATTATTTTTTTTTTTATCAAAAACTACAATATAATTCCAATCATATGGTTCATAATAATGTATTTGCAATGTGTAAAAATCCGAATCTTTGTCACTGGTACGTTAAAGCAGTGGTGCCCAAAAAAATAACGGAATACCTCCTGAATCAAGTGTGTAATAAATGATTGGATTGTACATAATGCATTGAAAGAAGCTTATTACCTCTTTCTCTTCCTGCAAATGAGCTAACAATTATGCACACTCTTGATAAATGCCTTATCTGTGCTCGGCCTCAAGAAGCATTGATCAAATTCCCAATGATCAAATGCTTTATCTCTTTGAGGCACTAATTCACATTGATCACATTCTAAATGATCAAGTTCAATGGGCTCCTGCACAGCACAAATTGCATTAAAAGAACATTACTAAAACATGCGACTGTTTCTAATGCAAGAATAATATTTCCAGGAGTTGCATTATAACCATTTTTATTAGATTATGAAGATGTCTTCTTCGTAATGAAAAGTTTACACAAGAAGAGAAGAATGTGATATTACAGGAAGAACATGGCTTTGGGCTAGGATTTGGGCTTTTAAAAAGTAATTACATTTCTACATTTGTATTAGCTTTCCTCCCCTTTGTAATTAAAGGGATGGTAGCAGGAAACACAGCAGATGCCTCAGTAACATTGTATTCCCTATGGCCATCTGAGTCAAAGTATAACGGCTTTATTATTCCACTATAATCACAGTAATTAAGAATCCGATATGGTGTCCCGAAAGTTTTTCCCTGCTTTGTTAGTTTATTTTTTACAGGGCAAAGAACATAAAGTAGAATTGTGTTTTAATTGCAGAACTGGCATAAGTCTGTTAACTTCTAGACTGTTTCATTGATACGCTATTTATAATTCCTATAATACCGCACTGTAGGGCTTTAACATCTGAATGGAGTCCTGGCATATTACTGCTGCAACTATCCAGTCAGGATCTCAGAAATCACTGACCAAATACTGATTCTGTGAAAGCAGACGAAAGAGTGCGTTACACTGCCTGATGGGCGGGCAGATTATTGCTAACAAGTGTTCGTACAATCGCTAGTCAGCGATAATCTGCTGGTGTAAAGGTGCTGCGACACTTGTTCATCGGGTAATAGGATTGTTCATGCGGACACTTAGATCATTGTTTGCCAGCAGTAGATTGTGCCGTCTAAACAGGATTCTGCTGCCGGCAAATAATGAATCTGTATGGGGACGCGCTATGGCATTAGCGATCACTCCTCCCCGTACTGTGGAGGAGATTGCTGCATGCAAATACAGCTGCCACCTCCACTGACGAGCAGGAGATTGTCAGGAAAGAATGCTTCCTTCCCAACAATCGTCAGTACCTGCACAGGAAGATAACCTGCTATTTCCTTTATTTAGTTCTTGCCTACTTGGCTGCTTTTTTGCTCAGCTCAACACTATGATAGGTGGTTGCAGTTATGCTGCAGTTCCTACGAGATCCTGAGGTAGTCTGAGATGCACCGTCTGATTAATCATCGGTAGACCGTTCTGCTCTCCACCTCCCTTTAATGAAGTTAAAGTTTAACTGCAATTTTATTTTTATTGTTTGTAATGTGTAGGGACAGTGTTGCTGACCATTTTTGTAATATACTTTAATTACTGAAACTGTACATTTCTATTAGAAAAATAGCTGTAAAGTGCCCCATTTTGAGCCTTAGCAACGCTCCTCTGTCTTCTGTTTACATAACAGTGGAGACTTGCTAACACTGTCTGTTATGTAAACAGAAGACAGAGGAGCATTGTTAACGCTCAAAATGGGCCACTTTACAGCTATTTTTCTAATAGAAATGTATGATTTCAGTAATTAAAGTATATTACAAAAATGGTCAGTATCACTGCCCCTATACATCACAAAAATACAAATAAAACGGCAGTTACACTTTAACTTCATTATGTGAGTCAGTGTGAATATAGTTTTCATCATCTTTTGTTTTTGTAAAAACTTTTCATCTTTTTTTTTTTAAATTGCTTTACGTCTGTGAGAACAAACTTCAGTGCTCATCATGTGGATAAATAATGTGATATTTCAGACAATACCAATAGTTTTTTTATTATTGATTATATTTTTATATGACAAGTGGGGAAAAGTGGTGTTTTTAAAATTTTTAGCATTTGTCGAGGTAGGCCTGGGGCTATTCAGTAGGCACCCTGTAATTGCATAGTGGGAGATTGTGATTGGGGGACAGAGGGAATTATTGACCATAACCAACATCTAGGATCAGAATCATTTAAAATGGATCCAAAGCAGTTGATGTAGCTGGTGATTCATGGGGTGGAAGATAGATCACATGTAGCTGGTAGTCGGTGGATAAGTAGTGTAATTGATTCTTTCTGTAGAACGCTGTAGTATGAATGCAATCAACAGTCACCTTCCTTTAGAGTGAGGGACTTATGGGGTCTTTTATTAAAGGGGTTCTGCAGTTCTGTAAAACTGATGATCTTTCCTCTGGATAGATCATCAGCCTCTGATCGGCGGCGGTCCGACACCTGGGAACCCTGCTGATCAGCTGTTTGAGAAGGCAGCGGTGCTGCAGGAGCGCCGCAGCCTTCTCTGTGTTTTCCTCAGGCCCAGTGACGTCACGACTACTATCACTGGCCTGGGCGGGGCTAAGCTGTGTTCACTTGAATGGAGTTTAGCCCCGCCCAGGCCAGTGATACTAGTCGTGACGTCACTGGCCTGCGGTAAACACAGAGAAGGCCACAGCACTCCTGCAGCGCCGCTGCCTTCTCAAACAGCTGATCGACAGGGGATCCCGGGTGTCGGACCGCCGCCGATCAGAGGCTGATGATCTATCCAGAGGAAAGATCATCAGTTTTACAGAACTGCAGAACCCCTTTAAGTCTTAATACCCCTGCGCTGGCACTTGATGCATCTAACTTAGGCACATCCACTGCTGGCCTAAATTTAGACCAGCCCCCTTGCTGGCATAGATTTCGATCATTTTCTACGCCTAAAGCGTGGCGTGGATGGGGAAGAGGTCACAGATTCAGACGCAAATCCCCTTTGCAACCGAATCTGTGACAGATATACGCCAAAAATTGTCTTCTGAATGAGATCTAAGGAAGAGGTTGAGAAGAAAAGTTTACAGATGCCAGGAGTAAATGCATATTGTAGCCATGGGGCCTGAGACCAGCACTTGGAATTACATTAGACATTTTGAACACGTCTAGCGCTCTGTCATTTTAGGCACATTTTTATAGCGCTGGAGAATGCCTGTAAAGGCCAGCATTGGCTTACATGAGAATTGATGTTCCTATGACCAGCCTCTATTTCCTTTCTCCCAAAATCATATTATTTTTGATGGAATGGGAGATTTAGCTTTTCCACACTCTCTTTTGGCCCCCTAATATATAACGTCTAAATGTGCTCATTTGTGTCTCTCTTGGCTGAAATACCGCCAGTGAGCGCGTCATGTACCCTTCAGAGCTGTGTATCCAGCAGCTGTGCACAGGCATTCATCTGCTCCTCTTAGCCACGACGGAGCTAAACCCATTATTGATTATGATGGTTAAAGAATCGGAGTGCGAGGGAATGAGGCAAGTCTATTTCAAGAGCTCTTAATTCATGTGCAACTGTATTGGATTGCGGATTAGTCTAATGTGCCACACGCTCAGTGCTTGCCAAGACAGACACCTGTAGATGTTTAAATATTTGTCCCTTCATCTGACAGCAATGAAGCCTTCTACCCCATGAATAATACATCTTCCATTCCAGCCATTTAATGCCGCCACCTCCAAGACGTGAGGAATTTAGTTCGGCTTTAATAAAAATGTAAATTCTCGAGGAAAATTGTTTTGCTCATTTTAAAATTGATTTAATGGGAATACAGCGGTTCTCCATTTGTAATACAAGTTATTAGGAGTATTGTTATTCATAAAGTCCCAATATTTCTGTGTAATGTGGGTGCAAGCTCACACGCCGTACCTTATTCTGTCTTCTACAAGGTATATAAGCAGCTCCTTTGTGTGTGTTATCATGCCTTATGCTTACTGAAAGGCACAGAGTGCAGAAGTTTTATGCCTTTTTATTGACTTCTCGTTATATATTATATTCATCATCTAAAGGGGCTTTTTTCCTCCAATATCAGATCGGTGGGGGTCAGACTCTTGACCCCCTGCCAATGAGGGAGCCGCAATACTGGTGTGAATGCTGGGGCCTCCTGATTGTTTACATGGGACTGCAGTGAAGAGGCTGCAACGCTTGCATCGGGACCCTTCAAACAGCCAGTCGGCAGGGATAGACCATCAGAATGTTAAAACCAGCCACCCCCGTTAACATTTGTCTGCCATTTCAGCTCTAGGGTCATGTGCTTGTAATGAAATCTAACCACATCATATGGTGGCTTTATCCCTTTACAGATATAGCGCCAGGATATTAAGTACAGAGGTTGTCGTTATTATGTCATTTCCTATCTCAAACACAACACGGCGGCCAATTTTATAGAAAGCCAGTTGACCTATTAGTATGTTTTGGGTGTGGAAGAAATCCCACAAACACAGGGAGAATATATAAACTCCATACACATTGGAAGTCAGGACCACAGCGCAGCATAGCAGCAGTGCAAACCCCTATTTTCTGTGCTTCCATCCGTCTGTATTAGCTTCTTTGCCAGATATACTTAAAGGGGTATTCCCATCTCACAAATGTAGTTTGTATAGTTAGATATAGCCATACCAATATTATTACTAATAGAATGTATTTATATAAAATGTACCGTTTAGAAGATTTGCCTATTTGTATATCCATTGTCCCACACACATCAGTCAGGCCGTTGCCCCTAGTTACGACCACTGCGGCCATGTAGTAGTGGTGGTCGGCTTGCTGTTGTTCAAACCCGCTCTGATGTAACTGCTGTATTATGAACACACATTACATGAGCATGTGGTCAGGATCCGTCCAAAACCCAGACTTTATAAATGGATCCTGCTCCATAGAGATGAATTGATCTTGGAACAGGATCCGTTTCTCTGCATTTTGGAAGCGCAGGCAAAAATGCTACAACCCTAAGATGTGTCTCCACATGCTCATGTAATGTGCGTTCACAATACAGCAGTTACCTCAGAGTGGGTTTGAACAGGAGCAAGCTGACCACCACTACTACATGGCTACGGTGGCCGTAACTAGGGGTAACGGCCTGACTGATGTGTGTGGGACAATGCCTATACAAATAGGAAAATCTTCTAAATGGTACATTTTATATAAATACATTCTATTAGTAATAATATTAGTATGGCTATATCTAACTATACAAACTACATTTGTGAGATGGGAATACCCCTTTAAAGAAGGGTTGTTTCACTTCAGCAAATGGCATTTATCATGTAGAGAAAGGCACTTACTAATGTATTGTGATTGTCCATATTGTCTCCTTTGCTGGCTGGATTAATTTTTCCATCACATTATACACTGCTCGTTTCCATGGTTACAACCACCCTGCAATCCAGCAGTGATGGCCATTATTACATGCTATAAAAAAAAAGCACTAGGCTATGTGTGCTTCCATGGTACTGGCCACCAGAGAGGCCAGCTGTTTTTCCTATAGTGTGCAAGCTAGACCACTACTGCAGGATTGCAGGGATCGGGATCATAATCTCTCTCTTCCTACTGGTTACACCTCAACCTATACAGCCAAGCATCCTACTTGCTTTCCCAGCTGCATGCGCTCACTTTGCACTTATTTTGAAGATGTCTGATATCAGGATCCCTACATCCTTCTCTTCTGAAGTCTTGGATAACAAAGAACTGCCCCCATGATAGAAACAGGATTCCTTCTCCCCAAGTGCATTATTTTACATTTGGAAACTTGACTAGCTGCATGTTCCCTTGGTTGGACTGTTTATCCAGAACAGCTAGACCTTTTCCCTTTTTGCAAACCCCTCCAGGTATATCTACCCGATTTACACACTTTTGTGTCATCGGCAAACAGGCAAAGAATGGGACCCAAGACAGACCCTTGAGATACACCTCTTGTCTCTGCTCAGAATGCCCTCCTTTAACAACAACACTGATGTCTATTCTAGCAGGTGCAGATTTCATTTTCTGGCATTAGGATAGTCCATCATGTGCCAAATTTATTAAGACCAGTGTCTCTTAATAAATTTGACTCCAACAATCTTCAAGTTGAGACTGGCATATGCAACGCCAGTCTTAGTAAATCTGCCCCATGTCTTTAGAGGCTGGGGTATACACGAGCATTTCCACCGCCATGGTCCCTGTTATATCTGATGCGGACCAACTTTTAGCTGCACGTTAATATGACATAATGAAATCCCTTTTATCCTGATTAAGGCTTGTAGCAATTGTCTCTAGTGTTGTATGTGTGGAAACAGACAACACACTGTAATCTAGTCTTGAAGAAACAAATCCATCTTCTGGAAGACGGGGGAGGGGGGGGGGTTAATTGTCAGTTTTGTTTATGCCTTATTCAGATACACAAAAAAAAAATCCCGAGAGGCAAAGGCCAATATCAACACAATTCTCTCCAAACTAAAATAGTTTCATTTTACCCTACAGCGGTACAGACATTTAGCTCTTGTGTTGTGATCAATACAGCCCATTAAGAATGCAGTGTAACAAACCCGGCGCATGAAATATTAATTGCATGCATTTAAGCTAGATAAATGCAGATTCATCTCTCACTGGTGATGTTCTACAGCCGAGATCCATAACAAAGAGATTTATATCATAGACCTGCTCTCCGAAGCGTTAGCACCAGGTCGCCAGACGCCTTCTGCAAACTATGGGCTTTTTTCTATATTATTCTGGTTCGGTGAGGGGCTGTTCTGTCATAAAAACACCACCAGTGCCATGCTTCCTATCTGCTTATCTGTAAATCTCTCTGATGTTTATTACCAGGGTAATAATTTGTAGAAATATCTTGTTTGGCTTCATTAATGACCTAGAAACCTTTTGGTAAATGGACGTGTGCTGTTTTTTTTTTTTTTTAACAGAATAAATAATCTGCATAATACGGATAGATCTGGCTCCCTCAATTTTTAGTTAAGATGACAGTGGTATTTATGTGATCTCTTTAAGGACAATCTATCACACCTCTGTAAATGGGGTTATGTGCCTTTGTACAAATGTTACCATCAGTTTCAGCAGACGATCTGTATTAGGCTACTTTCATATCTGTGTTTTTACTGGATCCGTCATGGATCTGAAAAAAAACGAATCTGTTCAATAATACAACTGTCTGCGTCCATTCAGAACGGATGCGGTTGTATTGTCTCCAAAATGAATAAGACGGTTCCATCTGAAAAAACAGATCCGGCACCATTGACTCACATTGTGTTTCACACCAGATCTGTTTTGCTAAGTATCCCATTCCGTACACAAAAACAGTGCAGTGTTTTTTTGTGTAGCATGGGAATGCAGTGCAACAAAACAAAACAGAGTACGTTCTTTTGCGTGCCGTTAAAGTTCGTTCAGTTTTTTCCCCAATTGAAAATGAACGGGGAGAAAACTGAAGCGTTTTGCTGCGGTTTTGAGATCCTGTGACGGATCTCCAAACCGTACAGCAAAATACATATGTGAAAGTAGCCTTCTGTTATAACTCTTCTATTATAGGGGTTATCAGAGACTAACAAATGCTCCCCCATATGCTCGGGCCTCTCACACTGAATATACTTACCTGGTCCCCACACCGCTGCGCGGATGAAAACATCTGGTGACGGGATGAGCCTATCTAGCGTCACCCGCGATGCTAGGGCGGCTCGTCCCCGTCACCACCTGCCATTTGCTGCTCCCCCCGACACCTGATGTTTTCATCTGCGCACGGGGAGCCAGGTAAGGAGAATCAGTTTGAGGGGCCCAGCATATGGGGAGCCTTTGTTAGTCTCGGATAACCCCTTTAAATAAATTTCTTAAAATCATCCAGTCTTCCAGAAGCACATGTTTGTGCCTAATGATGTATATGCCCAGCCAGATATCAGATATCTGTTCCAAATGCAATTAAGCAGAAATGACCCTTCTTCTGTGTAGCCTGATGATGCTGTAAGGTAAGTGCAGGTATATGGGAACATAGACAGTATTTAATATTCAGCACAGCTTACTGCAGTGCTTGTGCTCTAATTACCATCAATTATCATTAATCATCATCAATCAATTTTATTTTACTTTGAATCAATTATGAAAAGTTTATGTACTGTAATTACGTGCAAAAAGCTCTCCACAGCCACCTACTGGCTGTGATGGGATATGACACAAATAAGGACGGAGAATTACAAAGTAGGTATATTAGCTCACTTACCAGTCCTGTTTAGATCTTCTAGCCTGAACGTGTTGTGCACTCTGTTTAGGGCTGGTGTCCATTAAATTAGAAGACTGTGTTATGTCCGCTGGACCAGATACGGTATTGTGCAGTGCTGTGACACACCACAGAAAGCGTGTGTGTCATTTTCTTTTATAGATAGCCTATGCTTTATGTACTTCAGTCCACCCAGAAGTGGTGGTGCAGACCACTGGGAGGATGGAAAGTTCAGTAAGTATTCTCTCTCCCTGCTGCAGAGGCTCCACTGCCACCACTCAATGTCTACATATAAGTAACATAGTAACATAGTTTATAAGGCCGAAAGAAGACATCTGTCCATCCAGTTCGACCTGTTTAAGTCACAGCGCATTAGTAAAATCATGCATTGCTGGACCCTTGGTGCTCAAACTGCCTAATTTGCATTAATATAAAAGTCCACATATCTCTACAGAGGTACAAGCTAGAAAGAAAAACATTGTTATAATCAGCATGTGCAACTCTACCAGGCAATATGTCTGATTTAATAGGGATGATCATGCCAAACAAAGACTCTTTAAAGGGAGTTTGTCACCACAGACCTCACCATCAGGGCTCTTGAATGCAATTGTAGGCTGTTTTGCAGTCCTTTAAACACGGATACTGGCCGTGTGTGTTCCACATTTTGCGGAAAGGAACGTTCTGGCCTCTATACAACAGTCCTATCCTCGTCCGAAAAATGGACAAGTATAGGAAATGTTCTTTCCTTTTGCGGGTGCCACAGAATAGACATACATGGGTTGAAGTCAATGGGTCCACATCCAACCTGCACAAAATGCGGATCGGATGCTGGAAAAAAATCTGTTTGTGTGAACGAGCCCTTAAACACAGAACACTGTTAGTTAGCCTTTGCTCTTTCTGATGCTCTTTTTGATCCAAGCCTCTGTTCCTGCGATATTAGGGTTTTCATAATATGTAAATGAGCTGTATGGTGCAACATGAGTTGCTGTCGTCGCACCCAAACTTCACTCCTTCTAGCATTCCAGATCCTCCCTTCCTGCTTTGATTCACAGGGCCAGATTACATTGTAAGACAGGTAGGGCCTGGCAGTAGGGCCCCTCCCTCGGTGCACTTAACTGTTCATTTGTACAGTATATGGATTAAAAGTAATTTTTCTCCAGAATGAAGCATCAGGTCACTAAGCGAAAGGTACATTCAGTTGTTAGCCCTACAAGTCATTGTACCTGGTGTTCCTGGTGACAGACTCCATTTAAGGGCTCATGCACACGAACGTGCGTGGCCTGCAAATTGTGGGTCCGCAATATACAGGCATCCACATATGGAGCTGAAGCACTATGGAGTGCTTTGTGGGATTTTGAGCTGTGCTTCCGCACCGCAAAAAAAAGTAAAAAATAGAACATGTTTTATTTTTTCGTTGCCGAGTGAATCTTGCATATCACGGTCCCATTCAATTGAACAGGTCTGCATCCGCAAACGGCTTTCACATGACCGGTGCCCGTGCAATTTGCTGTCCACAGTACAGGCACAGGGCACATGCGTTTGTGTACATGAGCCCTAAAAGTGTTTTATAGCATTAGGTGCACCCTTTGGTTCAAATACCACCAACACCTTATATGTCCAGACCAAATTGCCATTGGCTATACGTTTAGGTAGTATTGTCTGCAACCGCTCTAATGAATAGCATTAGGATGAGGGCAGCTGTTTGCTACCAGTTCTACCACTGACTCATAGAGGATAGGCAAGTTTTTATAAGAGGTTATTTTGTAAAAAGCCTTTATCACCTGTCCACAGGGTAGGTGATAAATATTGGATGGCTTTGGGTCTGACCCCTCTCTGAACGAGTTCCATAGAAATGAATTGGCCAACATGCAGACTACTTCTCCATTAAGAGATGGAGGCCTCAACGATGTGACATTTATCACTTAATCTATGGTTTTCATGGTAAAATCCTTTTATAGTTCTGTTCAGTGTAGTAAATACATTCTTATTTTTCTTTGATTTCTACTGTAACAGTATATTCAGAAGTGAATCGGCACAGGATGTTGTACCTAGAAGTGGGGGGTAGGTTTATCAATGTCCTGGAGTGAGATGCACCTAATTTATTAAGAGGCTCAGGCCTGTTAATGAATTGGCACATCTCTGGCCCTCTGTGCTCCAGAAAGTCAGATCTATGATAGCTAGCAGAAGTGCAAAAAAAAAATTACATTTATTAATAATGGCAACCAATGACGCTGTTCACTCGTATACACAGCAGGCCGTGAAAATCCACATATGTGTGCATGCGGCCTAAATGCGACTTTTTGACAAGAAGACGCATCTTTATGCCATAAATGCGACTTTTTACACAAACCACCACCACATAAGCTGGCTTAACTGTCCGCAACAATTTGAGCCATTTCTGCCAATAAGAGAATGATAAATGAAGCTTAATATGCGCCAATTTGATAGCCCTGCTCACTTTGACATTTATACTTCATTTCTGGCCTGATGCATTCTTTTTGGTGAATATTCTGGAGAAAACAGTTGATATATTTGGCGCAAATGAAAACGCAGTTCTTTTTGGCGCATTTTATGCCATCCTTCTAGCACAACATGCTTCGTAAATGTCCCCCATGGTGTCTGCCGTAATTTGTGACCTTTTTATGCCAGAAAGGTGATGTCAAAGGCTTCATAAATCTCTCCCATGGTGTTAACATACGCTATTTTGGTTGGTTTTGGAGTATTTGGACAAATATTTCCTAAAACACAACAATGCAACTATTTTTCTCCATCTGATTTTTTTCAGAGAATATTGTATTTCAGAACCCTGGGTTTTTTTTGTTTTTTTTTTGTACTTTACTTATATTTTCTACCTTTCCTACATGTGCACTTCGTTATTCAATGCTTGCCTAACACTTCACCACATAACTAGGTCAATATATGGTCTGTCTTCATCTTAGGATCCATATTCATTTAACCCTCTTTATGATAAAAGGGCCAAGCACTTACTGTCTCCTGACTTCCTGCAATTAATGTCTTTTGGCCACTGCGAGGGGAGCTCTTATGTGCACGCATTACCGGCACAGTAATGGAGGAGAAGGCATGCCATATCATGGACACATTTGGAAAGATTGATCGCAGGCAGGCTTCACCGTTAACTTCAGTTGTCACACAGACCGGAGGAGGAGACGGCTTTGTATTGGCTTTTCCTTTGATTTATGAAAAGGTTGCAGTATGAAAAGAAGATACAGTATGGCATCCCGTAGACAAAGGTGGCATTAGCTGTATGCAGCGCAGCTTTAAGAATAGCAAGCAGCAGTTCTTCTCATTACACATCCTAAAGCTCCCTGTATACTTGATGGTTCCCTTTCAGAAATATTTACTCTGTCAGTAGTGCAGAATTGAGAGAGCTGACCTCAAAGAAATTGTTAATATTTGTTATTCTCCTACTTGAGAGGATTATTTGTTACATTTAGGGATTTTCCAAGATCAGCACACTCATCTTCTGATGGCACCAAACAGCCTGCATTTCATTTTCCTTCATTCAAAGCGTTATATTAAAAGATCAATGGCAATGCAAGTAGTTGTCTGTTCTGTTACCGCCTTTGGAGAACGTGGTGCGGAGTGTGAAGTGTTACTTCACTTTCAGAGAGCATGATCGCTAATGTCAGTAACAAAGTAATACATGAAACAATAGAAAAGAGATCAAAAGGTAAAAATACAAAATAATCAGGAATTTTGCTGTTGATGGAGAAGTGTCCACTGTACTCAAAATACTGCAAAGATCTGAAGCAAATATCCATTCATTATCCATTTATTATTGTGAGTAAACACACACAAAACACACCGTACATTAACGAAATGTATGTAAAGAATTAAATTACCAGCTCTTGGCTCCGGTGTGTGTGTGTATATATAATATATATATATATTTTTGTTTTTTTGTTTTTTTTATATCTATTTTTTTTTTCTTTAACCTGTCCTGTTTTCCTACTTTTGACACCAGTTATTCCAACTGTGGAAATGTGTTTGTAGAGCAAATTATAGGGTTATATTAGGGTTCAATAGGATATTAAAGGGGTTGTCTCGCTTCAGCAGATGGCATTTATCATGTAGACAGAGTTAAAGGGGTTGTCCGGGTTCAGCTCTGATATATATATAAATCTATCTCCATTTTTACCCTTTCAGCCCCTATGAGATGAGCATCTGAGCACTTCATGCTCTGATGCTCTCCCTGGCAAGGACCGTTTTGTTTACATTGGCACCGCCCAGCAGTGTCCCTGGTGACGTCATCAACTCTGATGGGCGGGATTTAGTTTTATAGACTAGGGCAGTGTTAAAGCCTGCCCAATAGTGCCAGTGATATCACCAGGCCCACTGCCAGGTGGAAGCCTCTGCCAAGCAGTCCCCATGGAGAGCCCAGTACATCAGCGGATCTCCATAAAATGCCTTTGCCCTGCATGACTCAGCATGGGGCAGAGTGATGAAGATGGGGCTATGTCTGGGTTCAGCTCTGAACCAGGACAAACCCCTTTAATACAAGCCACTGCCTAATGTATTATGATTGGCCATATTACCTCTTTTGCTTGATCCATTCTTCCTGATGTATCCAGGATTTACGCCCACAGCTGCAGCACAGAGAGGCCGGCTCTTTTTCCTGTAGTTTGCAAGCACAACCACCACTGCTGGATTGTACAGTGGTCGTAACCATGTATGTAATGCGATTGAAAAATGAATCCAGCCAGCAAAGGAAGCATTATGGACAATTACAATGCATTAGTAGGTGCCTTGTATTAATTTTCTCTACATCATAAATGAAGTTTGCTGATGTGAGACAACCGCTTTAAGTGGGGCTGAAGCACTAGATAAAGTGATATTGATGGCTTACAGTAGAAAAGTGAAGTAATTTTTCAGCAAGCAATATATTGCACCTTTTTTTATATTGTATTCTGCATTTTGGGAAAACATTGCCAGGAATCAGAGTTTCTCTTTTAAGGAATGGAACATACTGTACTACAGTCTTCTAAGAATACAGAAAATGATTTATAAGTACAGTTTCTTACAGGTAGTCACTATTAAAAGGAAGACTTTGATTGTGATTGTATTATATTCTTAGGCCACCTGCGGGTGAACGCACATAGGATGCGCAAAAATTTTCCTGCAGATTTCCGCAGCAAATCCACACCAAAATATTGTCTAACAGCGGTTTTTGGTGCAGATTTGATGCGGTTTTGCTTCAGATGTCAACCTTCCATAAAGAAGAACTCCCTCAAAAATGTTTATTCTCTGACCTGTTAGAAAGGTGCATGATATAATCTGTAGTGATTGTCATTTTCTTATCAGTGACTGTTTCTGTGAGTAATAACCTCTCTTCTTATTGTAGCTGGGTCATGTGACCAACTCCCTGACCTCCAACTGACCCAGGACAGAAAGTCAGTCACTGCTCTATTCATTCCTATGGGAGCCTCACTTTCAGTCTCATAGGAATACATAGAGAATTAGACTTCCTGTCCACACATAAGGTGCTGTGTGAGATGGTGGGTCTAATTGCCGGTCACATGACAGAGACAGATTCTGCGCATGAATCCACACGAAAAACGCACTTATTCCGCAACGTGTATTGGTGGCCTTAAAGTTATGTTGCTGTTTTGATCTGTCAGTCACATATTAAGTTTCCACCTTCCAAAAATATAAATATCCTTTGCGTGACAGCACTGGAAATTATCCGTGGTTGCTAATAGCCAAAGCGGTTGGTTCATTTGACAGTTTATAGGATGAGTTGTATGCAGGGTCACAACATAGAAACCATTAATCCCGAGTTACCTCATTTATTCAACGTTTGGACTTGTAATGGAGGAGAAATGAGAGCTTCCTGCCAATGAAGCTTGTCGTAATAGGACATTGTTGGAACAGATCCTATTGCCGATTGCCAGTCAAAAGAAAAGGCTTTGGAGAGTAGCATTAAAGGGGTTGTCCGAGTTATTTTTTTGTTCTTTATATGTTTCTAACTTGTCAGGTATAACAACTTTCCCATATACTTTGTGTTTCTAAAGCTGCTGGTTTCTCAGAGTTGACTCAGGGTCACATGACCTGTGATGTCACCTTATCTCTCTGCTCTGTGATGTTTCGTTCACAAGCCTCAGAGTTCAGATAAGAGTCTGTACACGAGACCGTCACTGGCCACACCCCCTTTCTTTGCCAGGCTCCTGCTATCTGCTGTCTCCCTGGTTTCCTTCAGATAAAACATTAACCCCTTCAGCCAGAACACACTGAGGGCTCAAGGCTTTACAAGAAATAGTAGCTGCAGCAGTGAGAGGAGACAAATGCTGGGCACAAGAGCTGTAGAGGAATTGTATTGTACAAGAACAGGTAGGGAGAAATTCCTGTATGTATTATCAGTGTCATTGTACAGCTGGGACCTGTAGTCCTACACATACAACATGCTGCTGAGTATTCCAGCAGGCAGACATGTCACTCAGCACTTGTATTCATTCCCTTTGCAGAGAGGGGGGGAGAAGGGGGAGGGGCTGAGATTGTTTTTATTGCATGTAAACAAAGACCAGAAGAGAACCAGGGAAATTAGGAAATATGGATTTTTTTTTGCCTAAAACTTGCTTAAATTAGTTAGATATTGCTGCCCATCAGATTTACAGTGCTATATATTTTTTGTCATAACTCGGACAACCCCTTTAAATACACTGCAAACAAGTGATCCTGACACAGGTCTGCAAGCATGGCATTTAGGATAGTCCATATCCTTCACCTATTGCTCACTGGGAAAAAAATTTCGCTCTATAAGACACACCTTACCATAAGGCGCACCCTGGTTTTAGAGGAGGAAAATTAGAAAAAAATATTTTGAATTAAATGGTGTACTAAAATATTTTACTAACTTCAGTTTAAAAGGAATTTTATTGGATAGCCTTTTCTGCTTTGTCAGCTTAAAAATGTTCCATATGCAGCAGAAGACTAGGGTATTTTTCTGCTACAAAATACAGTAATGAATAAATGGTCAGATCTGCGGCCGACACAATTATGGGTGATCTGCTTCTGACACTCTAATAGGGGATCTGAGGAGGACACAGTTATGGGGCTTCTGACATTCTCACTAGTATGGCAAGTGGGGGATGGAGGACAGAGTAAGTGTACAACACGTGTGTACCGGTACATCACATGTCCAAGACCCAGCCAATCAGTTAAGACGGTGCCAACATATTAGTGTAGCTGAGCATAGGAAAGGAGACAGCAGCACGTAGGCCCACAGTTATAGATAAGCGAGTCTCACAATCTTACAGTTCGACGGCCGGTTAATAGGTATAGTAATTATGAGTAGACGTATTCAGTTAATTGGTTTTAATGATTAGTAGATGGCAGTGGGTTTTAGCAGTTATTAATACGTATGGTACTCACTGCACTCTCTGTCACATCCCCTAAGCACAAGAGGACAGTAAAAGTTAGATAACAGACAGACGTTATTAAAGGCCCTATTACACCTGAAGATAATCGCTATCGAGCGTTCGTAGTGCCACCAATTACCCAGTGAAAGAGCAAATGTTCGTTCATCGGTTTGCCTTCTTCAGTAGCTAAGTCGTGGCAAGTGGCATGCACAGAACTCTAAGCATTTTGGGGTCCGTAAACTGTGGATCCGCGAAATACGGAAGCTGTCCCCATGCGATGGCTAACCTCTGGCACTTTGGCTGTGGTAAAACTACAACTCCCAAGATGCACACTTGCTTGGCTGTTCTCAGAACTCCATAGAAATGAATGGAGCATGCTGGGAGTTGTAGTTTCACCACAGCTGGAGTGCCGGAGGTTAGCCATCACTGACCTATAGTATACTTGTCTGCAAAATGTGGACCTCAATGGGTCAGAAAAAAATGAGAATGGCACACAGACCACTCCTGTCTTTTGCGCATCTGCAGTTTCTTGCAAAATTCTGATTGTTGTGTGCACAGGGCCGAACGTGAACTTTATCTCTGATTTAGTGATATCATTAGGTGATGTGCAGTTATAAAACAGAGAATCCCCTTCTTGACTTGCAGATCTCCAGAGCAAGCACAATGTAGACTGCTGCCTTGTGCTATAACTCAGGGACAATGCCAGATAAGTAATGCATATGTAGATTTGTACTGTATAAGTAAATTGTAAAATGGTGTTAAGAGGTGAACATTATCCTTTAATGTTGTTTTCCTCCTGCTTGCCCATGAAATATTAGTTGTACAGCATACAGTAGGTAGTAACCATTGCATTGCTAGAATCAGTCTTTTGAGATGCCCTCAACTATGCATGTGATTGGTAGGAAACCTGGGAATAGGTTAATGTCCTGGTGCAGAGACATGTATAAGACGCCTTTATGATTTGCATAGGGTGAGTTATTATTATGTATTTTCTTTAAGATAACAAGGCTTGCAGTGTATCCGTGCATGCCTGGAGTGGTGTCCTGCCCTGTGTTTTATGGCTGTATGATGTCTGACAGTAATCTCATTTAAGGTTTTCCCAAAAGTGTAAGCGGTGCATTAAGCAGCATAACAAATACCCTGAGTCGATAAAAGGCCACCACTTCTGCCTTGTATGCTAATCCAGGAAAATTCCTTGGCTCTGCCGGAGTTGCTGGAGCCATTTTTGTTGATGCTCATCAATATCCCGTTCGAGTGCCTAAAGAGATAGGAAGCGGATATGGGAGCATATGAAAATACAATGAGCACTAGCCATAAGCAGACGGGATGTCAAGGGACTGAACTGGGTATTGACTGTGGAATGAGAAAGCTCATTTGATTTATTACATGTCAAAAGTGTTGATATGTGTGGATCTCGGCTAATATCACCCCTGCCATTCTTCATAATAATGTTCTGCTGCTCGCCTTACATGGCGTCTAGAACTTTGTTACCTTGAGGGATTAACAGCCTAGCCTTTCCATGTGCAACAGACGCTGGAGCATTTGATGAACTTACCAGTTTGAACAGTAGCAGGGTCAAGCAGCATATTCCAGATGTCACTTGTCAGTTGCGATGATGGACAGTTTTGATAGACTACCCCAGTTTCTGGTCAGCCCCTTTTACAGTTTAGAGCAACCACTCTGAATATGTAAACTACGTGATGATAATATGTGGGCTTCCCTTGAGTTGAAGGATTTAGCTAGTTTAGCATCGGTCATTGTTAAAGAGAACCTGAAATACTGTGCAGGCGGCATGTTATAGAGCAGGAAGAGCTGAGCAGATTGATATACTATATAGCTGTGTGTGTGTATGTCCACTAAAGGAATCCACACCGCTGCAGCTACAATCACAAAATTTGGCACACATGTACATCAGGTGTCCGGGAAGGTTTTAGAACAGTTTTCAACTCTCCAGGACGTACCGTTCCTGAGATATTCCCAAAAAATGCATTAGCCAATAGTAGCCTGGTCACATGACCCTTATCAGCCAATAGAAGCTCACAGGCACACATCAGGTTTCTATGACAGCCTAGCCAGTTTACTGCTGTAGGTCTGCATTAAAGAGGCAGAGCACTGTGGATGACAATGGTAAATGGGTATTCCCGGTTACCATAACTATAACTTATGTTTTAAACTAACTCATCATCAATCATTACCTCATATAATGTAAATTTCACATATTTACTGTTCAATAGTAATAAAAGATGTTTTCTTCCACTGCTATCCACCTTCCTCCTAAATCAGGCATCGACCTGTAATTCCGGCCACCGTCAAAAGAAGAACTTAAAAGCACCACCCCCAGATCCCACTAAGTCACGCCCCTGACTCAGGCCACGCCCCTTCCGTGCTGCATTTGACCGGGATTAAAAATATTGGTAAAAATCACCTTCTGTCAGCTGCAGGGGTGGGGGGAGGGTGACTTTCTCCCTGCAGCTCATTGCTCAGACTGCACAGTGCTGCTGCTGAGAGTGCTGCTGCTGTGTCCATCCAGGCCCTGCGCATGACAGAGGACAGGGAGTCTGAAAGCCAGACCGTCCAGCCTAAAACAAGACCTCTGGCCACCCTAGGGGCAGGCTGATGTTAGGGTGTCCAGATGTCCGGCTTTAGGCTGGACAGTCCAGTTTTCTGGCTACCTGTTCTCTGTTCGACACAGTGCCTGGACAGACACAGGGATGTCCACCCTTTCAGTAGCTCACACTCAGCTTCTCCTCCATGTCTTCGCGGGGGGGGGGGGGGGGGGGGGGGCGTGGCGTGGCCTCATGTTTATTGATGTGTCTTCATGGGAACTGGGAGCGCTGTTTCACGTTTGGGGGAATGGCCGGTGAGGTCTGGCTTTCTGGGGTGAAGACAGTGGCCACTCTAGCTGCTGTGGAGGTCACAGTTAAAGGGGCGGGCTTCTGTAAAGGTCACTGTTAAAGGGGTGGACAGCTGTAGAGGTCACTGTTAAAGGGGCAGGCTGCTGTAGAGGTCACTGTTAAAGGGGCAGGCTGCTGTAGAGGTCACTGTTGAAGGGGCGGGCTGCTGTAGAGGTCACTGTTAAAGGGGCGGGCCGCTGTGGAGGTCACTGTTAAAGGGGCAGGCACTGTGGAGGGCACTCTCGATATCTTTTAACGACACACACACACAGTACAGCACAAACAGTAAAAGAAATAAATTAAATATACCCGGGCGAAGCCGGGTCCTTCAGCTACTGTGTGTGTATGTGTGTATATATATATATATATATATATATATATACTAAACAAAAAATGGCAGCAGCACTAGATAAGCCATGACACATAAAATGAACATGAGGTGAATATGTGAAAAAAGTAAAAAAGCATAACTGCTATATAGTAAGTAAAGTGGAAGCTCTTAGCGCATATACATGATCATAAATATGTCGGGCTCATCCACCAACGATCAAGGTGGCTTCCAATCGGATGAGTCCTACACTAACACTGACCTGCATCCTACATAAACCGGCAGGCCCATATCAGGAGAACACCATACCTGGTCAGAAGCTGCACCAGTATATATATATATATATATATATATATATATATATATCCTAGAAAACATACCTGGTGCTGCTTGAGTATGAAGTGTTGGTCTGTTCGTGTGTTTATTGGATTTGTTCCAAGGGTGCCCAGGAGGACACTCTGCTGGGTTTTTTTTGTTTTTTTTAATGGTGGTAGCCCTCTATACCCCGGCAGTTAAACACTGTTTATTTTATTTTTAATTGTCCTCCACAGGTAATTATAGACCAGTATGCCAAAAGGGGTGTGCCCCCATTGTCTGATAGGTGCAGGTCCCACCTCTGCGACCTGCACCTACAAGGAGAATGGAGCGGGGAGAGCTGTGACGGCAGGACCCCGGATTTCCTGGAGTCCGTCCACCACCCACTGCTCCCATACAAGTGAATGAGAGCACTCGGAGCACACGCGGCCCCTTCTCACATTCGTTTCTATGGGACAGACGGAAATAGCCGAGCCAGTGCTTGGCTATTTTTGGCGGCCCCATTGAAATGAATGGACGGTGGCTGGGCGTGAGCAGTGCACACTCCATTCTTTTCCCCACTCCGTTCTCGATGTAGATGCGGGTCCCAGAGGTGGGGCCCACACCTATTAGACAATGGGGGCATATCCATACCCGGACAACCCCTTAAACTTCTGTTGTGGGAAAAGTGTTTGGAGGACTCTTGTGGGACTATATACAGGAGTATGTGATGCCCGGTTAAAATTCTGCTATTGTAGACTGGTAATATTGAGGTGAAACAACAATTCCACCATGCATAACTATGAACAATACCAAAAGTTAGCAGAAGTTGTGTAAACCTCTATTGCATTCAACTTTGGCCTGGTGCAAATGTGTTACGTGGAGTAGAGAGATGCCTTCTACCAGTCTGGTGAACAAATCTGTGCCGATATCCTGAGACCCTATAGTCCAATACACTGCATTCTGGGGAGTTTTCTTTTTCTTCTTTACTTTTGCACATTCCCCAGTACGAAGACTACATAATGCATAAATCATGTAGATGAAGAACCAGTAGGATGTATTGGGAGATACAAGCTCAGGAGCAAGTAGAATTACTAGTGTCATCTAGGTATGGTAATGAATTATTAATATGGAGTAGCACAGTATCCACTAAACATAATGTAAGTATTTGCCAACCAACCAACCAACCAACCAGAGTGCTCCCCTCAAAATGTGTTGCAATCTTATCCAGTAATGGCATAGAAAGTGGAGTAACATCTCGAGAAAAGAGTTAGGCCTAGTTCACACGTTGTCGGTGACTATAAGCCAAAACCAGGTGCAGGTAAACAATACAGAACAGGTACAAATCTTTCCTTGATACCTTTATTACCTGGTTTTGGCCCCCAATCACTGATGTATACTACTTAGATAACATAGACGTGTAAACTAGGCCTGAGATTTAAAGATGATCCAGATTAATCAAACATCATGCAATATTTGATAAGTTTGGCGTAAATTCCTTTATATGTAATGTACATGTTATCATATGGATCTAAAGTGATTATGAGTTCCACACTCCCTGCATATTCATAGTGTTAAATAATTCTGGCTACAACCCCCACTATGGAGAACTTAGGAGCATGTTGCATACATCCTATATATTGACCTCCATAATGAAGCAGTATGCTGTAAGAGACTGGGTTCTTCCTATTAGTCACTACAGGTGCAGAAAAAATGTGTTTGTCCTTGTAAACGCTATTGTTATTTATAGTAAAACCTTGCTGGGGCGGCCATATTGAACATTCAGCCTTCTTTCTTATATTGCTTGTATAACCAGTACAGCAAGGGTTGTGCGCTTTATAGCGTCACAAATGTCACAGTTCAATAGATACAGTACAGACCAAAAGTTTGGACACACCTTCTCATTCAAAGAGTTTTCTGTATTTTCATGACTATGAAAATTGTAGATTCACACTGAAGGCATCAAAACTATGAATTAACACATGTGGAATTATATACTTAACAAAAAAGTGTGAAACAACTGAAAATATGTCTTATATTCTAGGTTCTTCAAAGTAGCCACCTTTTGCTTTGATTACTGCTTTGCACACTCTTGGCATTCTGTTGATGAGCTTCAAGAGATAGTCACCTGAAATGGTATTCCAACAGTCTTGAAGGAGTTCCCAGAGATGCTTAGCACTTGTTGGCCCTTTTGCCTTCACTCTGCGGTCCAGCTCACCCCAAACCATCTCGATTGGGTTCTCTAGCCTGGCGTAGCACCCCATTACTCTCCTTCTTGGTCAAATAGCCCTTACACAGCCTGAAGGTGTGTTTGGGGTCATTGTCCTGTTGATAAATAAATGATGGTCCAACTAAATGCAAACCGGATGGAATAGCATGCCGCTGCAAGATGCTGTGGTAGCCATGCTGGTTCAGTATGCATCCAATTTTGAATAAATCCCCAACAGTGTCACCAGCAAAGCACCCCCACACCATCACACCACCTCCTCCATGCTTCACGGTGGGAACCAGGCATGTAGAGTCCATCCGTTCACCTTTTCTGCGTCGCACAAAGACACGGTGGTTGGAGCCAAAGATCTCAAATTTAGACTCATCAGACCAAAGCACAGATTTCCACTGGTCTAATGTCCATTCCTTGTGTTCTTTAGTCCAAACAAGTCTCTTCTGCTTGTTGCCTGTCCTTAGCAGTGGTTTCCTAGCAGCTATTTTACCATGAAGGCCTGCTGCACACAGTCTCCTCCTAACAGTTGTTGTAGAGATGTGTCTGCTGCTAGAACTTTGTGTGGCATTGACCTGGTCTCTAATCTGAGCTGCTGTTAACCTGCCATTTCTGAGGCTGGATGAACTTATCCTCCGCAGCAGAGGTGACTCTTGGTCTTCCTTTCCTGGGGCGGTCCTCATGTGAGCCAGTTTCTTTGTAGCGCTTGTTGGTTTTTGCGACTGCACTTGGGGACACTTTCAAAGTTTTCCGAATTTTTCGGACTGACTGACCTTCATTTCTTAAAGTAATGATGGCCACTCGTTTTTCTTTACTTAGCTGCTTTTTTCTTGCCATAATACAAACTCTAACAATCTATTCAGTAGGACTATTAGCTGTGTATCCACCTGACTTCTGCCCAACACAACTGATGGTCCCAACACCATTTATAAGTCAAGAAATCCCACTTATTAAACCTGACAGGGCACACCTATAAAGTGAAAACCATTTCAGGTGACTACCTCTTGAAGCTCATCAAGAGAATGCCAAGAGTGTGCAAAGCAGTAATCAAAGCAAAAGGTGGCTACTTTGAAGAACCTAGAATATAAGACATATTTTCAGTTGTTTCACACTTTTTTGTTAAGTATATAATTCCACATGTGTTATATTCATAGTTTTGATGCCTTCAGTGTGAATCTACAATGTTCATAGTCATGAAAATACAGAAAACTCTTTGAATGAGAAGGTGTGTCCAAACTTTTGGTCTGTACTGTATGTCATAGATTATTACAGTCTCCATGAAATGTTTCACTCAGAAAGGATAGATACATACAGAGCTGTATCTGTGTATATTAAGTGCATAGTGTTGCTCTCCTAGCAGTGGCTATCAGGACATTGTACAGCATGCCAAACTTACCTTATTTTACTAAACATCCATATTTTGCGGATCTGCCATTTGCAGACCGCAAAACAGTTACGGTAGTGTGCTTAAATACTATGACAAACTACTCCCAAGCCTGCCACCCTTCCTCACAGTGTGCTACTCCCAATGCTTCCCCCACACAGCAGGTAAGAACTGCATCCTCATGACGTCAGGGAAGATGGGAGGAAGCATTGTAAGGTTAGCGGAGGAGCACACAACATGGAAGGCCTGCATTCTCATGACTTCAGTGGAGATGGAAGGAAGCGTTACAAGGTAAACGGAGGAGCACACAGCGTGAAGGGCTGCATCCTCATGACATCAGGGGAGATGGGAGGAAGCGTTACAAGGTTAACGGAGGAGCGCACAACATGGAAGGGCTGCATCCTCATGACTTCAGGGGAGATGGGAGGAAGCGTTACAAGGTTAACAGGAGCACACAGCAAGGAAGAACTGCAACCTCATGACGTCAGGGGAGATGGGAGGAAGCGTTACAAGGTTAACAGAGGAGCACACTGCAGTGAAGGGCTGCATCCTCATAATGTCAGGGGAGATGGGAGGAAGCGTTACAAGGTTAACGGAGGAGCACACTACAGTGAATGGCTGCATCCTCATGACGTCAGGGGAGATGGGAGGAAGCATTACAAGATTAGCGGAGCAGCACACAGCATGGCTTGTGATTAGAGATGAGTGAACGTGCTCGTAACGAGCACTGTAGCGCTCGGCTCCCCTGCGCTCGCATGGGCGCAGGCATCTGCTTCCGTCGGGTGAGGAGGATGGAAGCGGATGCCTTCGCCCATGCGAGCGCAGTGGAGCCGAGCGCTACAGTGCTCGTTACGAGCACGTTCGCTCATCTCTACTTGTGACATCAGGGGAGATGGGAGGAAGCATTTCAGGGTTAGCAGAGGAGCACACAGCGGGGAAGGGCAGCTGGCTTGTGACATCTGGGGAGATGGGAGGAAGCGTTACAAGGTTAGCGGGGAAGGGCAGCGGGCTTGGGCACTTTGAAAAGTAAAGCCCACCCAGCTGAGCACTTGGGAATTAAAAGTGCTTTTCTTAGACCTTCCCTACACAGAAATGACATAAAGGTAAGTTTGGCATGCTTGTACAATGTTCTACTGGTCACTGCTGGTGATGTACTAGCAGCGACCCTGTTGCAGGGTAGCAGTGGATTTCTGATTCCTATAGTATTAAGATAAGACATTTGCTTATTTCCAGGCTATAAAATATATGCTTCTCGTATTAACACATATTAACACTGGTGTTTCCTTCCCCAGGAGATATGAGTCACACGCAGTATGTGCCGACCTGCAGACACAAATTCTCCAGTGCTACCAGCAGAACCCACAACAGACCCTGAGCTGCTCTGCTTTGGCAAGACAATACCTGCAGTGCGTCAGCAGCGCCAAACAGGTGAGATCATGTGCATTTCTTGGATACTATGTCTGTGCCTCCATTAGTACATGAAACACCTCTTTTTCAGTGCTGGAAGTGCATTTCCTTTGCTTTTCTTAGTGATTTATACTGTTAGGTTCGTGAGTATTCTGTCATCTGTAGGATTTCTATCTTAAAGCTTTGTTTGGTTTTGTTGGATTTACTTGTTTGCTTCCCCAAATAATCTCTGAATATGCATAATGTGTACGCTTGCCTAAAGAATTCCTTAAAGACTGTAAATAGGCTGTTTTGCACATACTGAAATCCTAATGACTGCAGATCTAGATACACTGTTTTATTCATTGATAGACACAGAAATGGGCAAGGAAGAAAGTGTAGAAGTAAATAATCCATCCTGCTGCTCCATAGCTCGGAGGACCTGCTACTACAGACCACACCAGCACTGACACGTATCCGCTCTCCGCACTATGTGACACAGCAGTGTCTGGCATCACACTGTAGATTGCATGCTGCGCTCATTCTGTAGTGATTATAGGATGCTCATTTTTAGAAAAGAGGGAAAGCGGAGCATTCCCACAGCAGGGAACCTAGTCCCACAGTGCAGCACAAATACTGCCCCATAGTGCCTGAAATACAGCCACAGGAAAGCCAAATGCCAAAGCGCAGCACAATATTCTGCCCCAGCAGAACCCAATCCCACAGTACAGCACAAAATACTGCCTCAGCAGAACAAAATACCTCTTTACCCTCCTGTGGTGGCCAGTGCCTCTCTCTGTCCTCCCTCTCCTCCTACAGTTGTCTCTAATTAAGATATGGAGGAGGAGGCTGGGGAGGTGAGACGCAGCCACAGCACTGAGCCAGCCCTTCCTTCAGCATCTTGTCTGGTCTTTCAATGCTACCAAACTTTAAAATCCAGCAGTGAATGAGGGCTTGTTTGGCACTCTGGGCATTATCCCAATCGGAGTCTTTCCAGTAAGCTCTATAGCAAGTCTACCCTTGGTTTAATACTTCTCCTGTCAATTTCTTCTTCAAAAATGAGCAGCAGTTAAGAAAAGAAGCAATATATAAATATAGTATGTATACTAGTTCTGAACCACAAAACCTACATGTACAGGGCACGATCCCATGGATGATGATTGCCTGGGTGTGACATCACGAGGATGACCTTGACATATGCATACAAACTCTTCTTAAACTGGATTTACACGACCCGATGTTTGGGGTGATTTTTGGGAATGAACATTCCAACAAACACTCATTTTTTATAATCTGCCCGTCTCTAGGTCCTGCAGATCATGCGATGAACTTGTGTATCGGGTGAAATGATCTGAGGTGTGGACACCTCAATCATCATTCCCCGGCAGGAGATCGTGCAGTCTAATCAGCTATGATTTGGTATAGGGACAAGCGATAGCAGCAGCAATCACTCGTCCTGTGTGAAGATACTGTGGAGGTGATTGCTGCATGTAAATACAGAGCTTTACCTCCACTTAACGAGCAGCTAATTGCAACAATCGGTGGCTCTTCGCAGCATCTGAATGCACCATTATATAGCTAATTACATAGTCGAGTCACATTATTATGACCACTCCTTACTTTTGAAGTCATGAGCTGACTTGGTGGGTATATACAGTGTCCCTCATTGCTGTCATGGGTAAAATAGGCTTTGGAAGGCTGTAAATTAATTTGGGGTACATCATTTTAATTGTTTTAAGTTTAGTCCTTGCTTTGGTCCTACGTATTGGGTTATATACTGTGATTATCAGATTCTCTATTGCACATCTAAACTGCCTAGACTGCAGTCAGTGGAGTATGGGCTGATTCAGCCATCCAGTATTAGAAACATGTCAGCAATGAATGATTTAAAGGGCTTGTCCGAGTTATTTTTTTGTTCTTTGTATGTTACTAACTTGTCAAGTATAACAACTTTCCCATACACTTTGTGCTTCTAAAGCTGCTGGTTTCTCAGATTTCACTGAGGGACACATGACTTGTGATGTCAGCTTTTCTCCCTGCTCTGTGATGTTTCGTGCACAAGCCTCAGAGATCAGATAACAGTCTGTATACGGGACGTCACTGGCCACGCCCCCCTCCCCCCCGCTCTGCCCCTGCATTGCTGTGCTGCAATCTGCTCTCTCCCTGGATTCCTTCAGATAAAATATTAACCCCTTCAGCCAGAACACATTGAGGGCTCAAGGCTTTACAACAGGCTTTACACCGCAGGCAGTGAGGAGACAAATGCTGGACACAGGAGCTAACAGAGGAATTGTATTGCACAAGAACAGGTAGGGGGGAGATCCTGTGTGTATCAGCAGTGTCATTGTACAGCTGGGACTTGTATTCCTACACATACAACATGCTGCTGAGTATTCCTGCAGACATGTCACTCAGGGCAGCACTTGTATTCACTCCCTTTGCAGAGCGGAGGGGCAGAGATTGTTATTACTGCAGCTAAACAAAGGCTGGAAGAGAACAAGGGAAATGAGGAAATATAGATTTTTTTTTGCCTAAAACTTGCTTAACTTAGTTATATATTGCTGCCCATCAGATTTACAGTGCTATATTTTTTTTCATAACTCGGACAACCCCTTTAATTCTGATAATTGATATTCAAAACATTTCTAAATGTAAGGGAAAAAAATGCGTCTGGTCTGGTTATTTGACTGTCTTCTGTTTTTCCCCCTGCATAGAGCATGCTTGGAAGAGGTGGGTAGAGCCTCAGCATTTCAACCTACTCTAACTGCAGTTTGTGCTGGAAGAGCATCAGAAGATTGTTTAAGATGAAGAGTAGAAGCGTCCCACCCGCCACAGTTCATCTTCTCTGCCTGGGGACACTGTTCTTTTCTTTATTTTCTATACTTGTTCAATTTTCCAAAACCACCATTTAAAAAAAAAAGTTGTATGATCGAGCAAGTATTGGTTCACCTCTTTATTTAAATTGTGTTTCTGATGCCTCTTTTATTTCATACATTGCAGCTATGTTATCATCACTTGTTATACTGGACACTCGCCTGTTGACATCTCATCTCTGTTTTATGTCCAGATTCCTAATAAAGTATATATATTTTCCAAGTTATATTTTGTAACGCCGGCCTCTTTCTATATAATCTGAAATAGTGTTTGGTGAAATGGATTGCACTAAATCTGTACTTTATACTGCACCAATGACCACATAAAACTGAAATACAGAAGCATCTGCCACTTATGGTACACTTATTGTAATAGACCGTAGTCTGAACCACGTTTTTCTCCAGTGTGCTGAATTTTAAACCGGATAACACACCAACCTGTACAAGTCACTGGGGCAATTCACACATCCATGTCCCGGATCAGAGAAACTCACTGCGGGTCCTGTTCTGATACGGTTCTTTTTATGGGTCAAACTTGCACATGCAATGAAAAAAAATAATAAATCGGCGCACATAAGCCACCTGTGCTATCTGTTCTTCATGGTCGTAAGAAATGAGCCCTAACTGTTGCCTGCTGATATCTAGCCACACACATCGTTACCAATATGGGTAGGACAGTTAACATTTTTTTTTTTTATAACATATGTTCTATATACAAATGAAGCTACATTTGGAAGGTGTTCAGACAATGACATATCATTGAAATCCATGTTGTATTATACATATAGATTTTTTTTTAGAACTTTTATCATGTTTTCAATACGTGCACTGATCAAGTGACATATATAAAGAAGTGATGAAAGCATACAGCGATTTACTTTATCGTTCAGTCCTTTCATGACCAAGGGCCATTGATACTCCTGTCTGTTAAATGATAATCTCTTTACAACTGCATTCCATTTCTTAACAATTTTGTTTTTTCCAAGACTCATAGGGGGTCATTTATAAACCTGAAATATGCCTATATTAGGCGTATTTAAGGTGTAGATTGTGGCGCATTGGTTAGTTGTGCCACAATCTGCGACTTTTCCCTGCTTACACCAGGCCTAAAAAAGTGGGAGTGGCGAGGAAGTGGAGGAAGGCCGGCCAGCCTGTCTCATTCATCATTTTTTACACCTGTTTTAGTCGTAGGAAATGGTCTAATTGTAAGACAGTACCTCTACTTCAGCAATCTACTGCCCTCACAGAAGCTTTATTAAGACCGGCGTCTAAAATGCCAGTCTTAATAAATGATCCCCCATAGGGTTTTTATTTTCTTGACTGATTTTAATGATTTTTTCTGAGATTTTGATGCTGATGACCTATCCTCAGCATAAGTCATCAGTAGGGATGAGCAAATCGACTCCGTACAGTACAGTGCTCCGTACAGTATTAGAATGTACTGATCCCGATGAGCCGAAGTTATAACTTCAAAGTCTCGCAAGACTTTGTGTAATAACTTTTGTAAATTCATTTCTACTGTAAAAAACCTTTCTACCGAACTCTGGTTTGGTTCCAGGTGGTACCTTGGAACCGAACCCGAGTTCCGTACCAAGGTTTTTTACTGTTACTATTCAAATGAAGTTTTATGCAAATCTACTTCGGATGAAGCATCCAAAGTCGATTCGTTCATCCCTACTGATGACCTATCTTGAGTATAGTCATCGGTATCTCATTGGTGGGGGTCCGACACCCTCTACCCCCGTCGATCAGCTATTTGAGAACCGGTGCTCTGGTGAGTGCCACAGCCTTCTTCCCTGCTTACCAAGCACAGCGCTGTACATTGTGTAGCGGCTGTGCTTGGTTTTGCACTCAGCCTCATTGAATCCCCAGTGGTACTTTTTTGCTTTTGAGTGCTTTTTTTTCCCATGGTTGCTTTGTGATGTGTCTTTACAGTTATTGCACCATATTAGGTCCCAAAAATATAACGCTGTACAAAATAAACCCAAGGTATTCAACAATGGTTGCATTTTAATAGTGGCACATTCCATATTTTCTACCTTTTGTTGGGAGATGTAAAAAAATAAAAAGCAATAAACATTTTTTTCACGTTGATGTTCATTCGTTGCTGTGCAAACTATTGAAGAAAAGCACCCCAATACCGGAGCAGTAAACAATCCAGAATAAGAAGATACCTGTCACGGACATTCCTATGACAGATAAAAGGAGGTCTGTGAGATTGGCAACACGTGGTATAATCTGACATGTTTTCCTTTTTTGTTGTTGGTTTTTACCACACCCTTTTCCCTCAGGTGTTCCTGGTGTGGTAATTGTCCCTCCCCTATTTATTGCTTCTCCCACTATTCCTTGCGGTTTATAGCTTCAGTGTTGAGGTGGTGAGCAGCAGTTTGGTTTCAGCTGATATCCTGGAGCCTCCATTTCTTCATTGAAAGATAAGTTTCCTTTTCCCTCCTGTAGTTTTGTTATTAGGCCTTAGGAAGACTCCTGTTCGTCCTTCCTTTTGGAGGAACAAGTAGACTCATTCGTGTCATTAGTTTCCAGGGTCCTATAGGGTCAGTTCGGTGTTTAGATTCCTGTGTATGAACTTGCCTACATTTGAGGCCTGTTCATACTGGTAGATAGACCGGATTTGAGCCAGGGTTTCCTGTAGGAGGTATCCATCTTCCTTCCTTAGTTTCTAGCCTAATCTCCTTTTCCTCCTATGCTTGGTTTGGTTTCCCCCCCACACACACCTGCGCGTGACAATACCTCACTTGTATATGTAACCCACTGCCCAGAAGTACAGGTGTACATTTCTGCTGTAAAGTGGCATTTTTCCCCCATAGTCCATTAGATACCAGCATGTTGTCTTTGCAATAACCCTATGCAGTAAAACCTTACAAATCACCTTACATTACAGACTAAAATATACAGCTGCTAGACAACCAATAGAAGTGTTTTACCACTGAAATGGCCATGTTGATTGGTTGGATCTAAGTCTGAGGCATTGTATGTTCAGCTTAGTTTCAACACACCCAGAAAAGACCATTATAAGTTGAAAATATTGTATCGTGAGGCATCACTGTATTCCAAATAGATGAAAATGTGAAACCCTCCAGATGTATAACTAAGTATAACTAATACGTACGTCTCACAAATACTAATTATAGCTAAAATATCTTAGTGGCTAACTGTAACAGTAATATATATCTATATACTTGTTTATGAGAATCCAATGAATGCACCTAATTAATTAGAAATATTAATTCTAATTAGAGCTAAATTAAACCTCAAAATAGCTTATCTGCCTAACTGTAGTACTAAAGAAGATAGGGCACACGATATGTATGTGAGATGTATAACACAATCAGCGAACGCACTAGAGATAATTAGTATATATACTTTTATATATATATATAGCTATATCACAACAAATGCAAAATGAACGCAATTAAAACTATAGTAATAAAATTTCTACTTGTCTATGACAGTAAACTATATATTTAAGGATTAATGTATTTATATAAATTTGTAATATATATGAATTCTATGAACAAATGCAATAGAGCTAATTAGTGTGTGTGTGTATATATATAAAGATATAAATGAATTCAACTAAATTAACAGCGATTCAGTTATCTGGGTGTGTCTGTATACATGTCTCATTGTGAGAAGTGTAATCCTGGGTGGAATATACTAGTTGTAAAATTAGAATGCTGAAGATGTTAAAAAAACAAAAAAAAAGGATTTTTTATTTTTTTTAATTATTTTGACATTTTCTGTTCTTCTAATGCAACTGAAGAATGGAAAGCTAAACTGTGATGTGAATGCACCCTTGGACTTTTTATTTCCCTAAACACCCCCCCCCCCCCCCCCCCCCCCCCGAGGTCTGACAACCCCGCTTATCTGCTGTTTGAAAAATCTCTGGCACCCCGCTGTGAGCTGCAGCCTAATCCTAGACCAGTGATATCACGTTCATTGATCACATGGCCTAGGCACACACAGCTCAGTACCATTCAAATGGCCGCAGCAGTCACTGGTAGAGAACAGGTCATCAATATAGGCATGATCATGTTTACACTGCCTGGCCCTGTCAATAACAGTGCAGAGGGTGCTGCAGCAGAGAGAAGAGAGCCTCTAGGTGCAACGGCAACACCCTCACTGCTCCTACAGGGTCATTTGCATATATTAAAACTTAATTATTCTCAGCAATTCGGACACATATGAACATGGGACCAACACAGATGCCTTCAACTTGCAAGCACACATGTAACAGGTCAGTCAGTTTCATAGGTACAAATGTGCTGACAGATGCCATCTAAGGATCCAGGACAAAAAAAGCCTAATCCCATCCTATTATAGAATACTTGCTTTTTTTACACTGGGTAGAATAGAACAAATGACTTTGCATCATTTAATTATGGAAGAAAACGGGCACATTTTTCTGATCCTCTTTAAATGTGCTTATGGTGGTGATTTCTTATAAATAGTAGTTTATCAAATATTCTTTTTGTTTAACCAATCCAAAAATATAGTTGTATTCTAGGATCATTCTTGGAAGGGAACCCATTTACTAGTAAGTACTATTGATGATATTATCGTCTGCATTCCAAATATATAAAATACATAAAAGGAGCTTCTATTATAGGACATTGCGTGAATGTTTCCTGGTGTTGCAATGTTCTTGACATTTCTGGTAAGGACAGCTAAGCTTTATTGCCTGTCTTTGTGGTTATTTTATGGCCCTGCTCTTTGGTCATTTCTAGCTCTTCTATTATATTTTGTGGTTCTTACTTACTAAAATACTGTTATCTTTTCCTCAAAATCAATAACTGCCTCCTGGATAGTTTATTGATGGTATTAGGATAAATGGTCCAAAACTGAGTTATGTTCTTTGCAGTTTTATACCCTCTACACAAATGAAATTCTGTTTACAATTAGATGCCATTTGTGTGTGTCTGCTGTTTTTTTCTTAGTTTTATGAATATAGAATGTAACCATGCGTTTAATCATTAAGAACATTGCGCAATGTAATTGTTTCTGTGCGTTTTGGTTACTTCTGAATTCTTGATAATTAAGATCAGCCAGTGTAAACATCCTTGTCTTATTTACCTCTTTATATTGTGAAAGCCGTGTTTTTTGCAACCATTTGATGCAATTAGGGGCGAGCAAATGGAGCTTTGGATCCAAGATCCAAAGTCAATTAGTTCCCCCACCTCGGTACCAGCCCGTAGCGAAGCCGACTTCGGATTCCTGATTTAAAATGTTTTTTAAAGTCATAGAATCGAAGGCCGAAGTTATTCACGAAAGTCTCTTGCAATTTTGGACTTAATGAATTTTGCCCCCGCAAGGCATGTACATTTTTATGCTGTATGAAGACAGGTCTTCGTACAGCATTAAAATGAAGTTGGGGAACAAATCGTCTTTTGATCTTGAATCCGAAGCTCCATTCGCCTAACCCTAGATGCAAAGTTTTATATTTTTATTGTTCCAATGCTCCTAAAAGATTTCCTAAAAGATTTTAAATTAGCCTACTATTTATGTATACAGCTCCAATGCAGCCTTAAAGGGGTTGTCCAATAAAAGTTATTCTACAGTTTTCAAACCAGCACCTGGATCTGAATACTTTTGTAATTGCATGTAATTAAACATTTAGCCATTGGGTTATTCAATAAAATGTATCTGTATTTCTTTGTCCTGCTCACTGAGACATACTCAGTTTCATCCTTCAACTGCCTCCTGAGCTGTGATAGGGAGAGCATGGGCACGCCTCCTGAGCTGTGATAGGGAGAGCTGAGACATGCCTCCTGAGCTGTGATAGGGAGAGCTGAGACACGCCCCCTGAAATGTGATAGGGAGAGCTGAGACACGCCTCCTGAGCTGTGATAGGGAGAGCTGAGACACGCCTCCTGAGCTGTGATAGGGAGACCTGAGACACGCCACCTGCAGCAGAAAAGACACCCCCCCTTGAGCTGGCAGCTTGATATAAATCTAGCAGAGCAATGAATGCGGAGATCTCTGGACCCATGTGAGGTACAGGGCTGGTTCTAGCTTTGTTAGAAAGATATTGTCATATAGTATATGATGTCTGATTTTCATTTTTAACATTAACCATGGTATAACCCCTGTGTAGTCTGAGGCTAGTTTCATACTGCCATTAGTAGTTAGTAGCTCTCTGGATCTGGCATTGCTGGATGTTACCGGAATGCAGCATTTTTGTGCATGTGAATCCCAGCATATTTGATAAACCTTTACATTTATAAATTAATGATCCAACAAAAACAGTTCAGGGGTGATCATTTCTAGCCTGTATTTTTCCTACAGCAATATTTACCGATGAGCATACAGTTAAGATGTGATAATTTTTTGAATATATTATGGTATTAAAGAATCCACTGCTACTTTTTGTTACTACTTCATTTGAAATACCATATTCATAGTTTCGTAATACTTTTCATGGGATAACCACTTTGACAGAAATCAAGATGCTTATTTTCCGTGAACTCTAGCTCTCAAAAATGAAAGCTCTATTACACTTATAAACAGATAATTGCTAGATAGGTGGAAATCTAGCTGTTGGGACTTCACCGACTGCTGGAACAGAGGTTACTGTGTCCCATGTTTGAATGGAATGATGGTCAAGTTGTGCTCTCCTGCTCCATTCAAAATCGGCAATGCTGACGAAGATGGTGACGTGCATTATTTGGCCTCCCATAATTTAGCAGTAATCACCTATCTAGTGGATAAGTGAACATTTTTTGGAAAGCAGAATACCCTTTTAAGGATCATATGATTTGGGCTTGAGCCTGTAATACCAAATTAAAATGCAAAAACTGGACAAAAGATCTGGCCTCTTCAAGTGCTTGACATAATGTATTCATCCACTATGACAGCTCACTGTGTGTGCACAAAAAAACAGGGAAGGCTGGTCCAAATAGACAGAAATAATTATAGAGCTAGAGAATTAACGAGGTTGTCTCGCTTCAGCAAACAGCATTTATCATGTAGAGAACGTTAATATAAGGCACTTACTAATGTATTGTTATTATCCATATTGCCTCCTTTGCTGGCTGGATTCATTTTTTTCAGCACATTTTACGCTGTTCATAGCCAGGGGTTATGACCACTCTAAAATCCAGCAGGGGTGGCCGTGCTTGCACACTATAAGAAAAAGCTCTGGTCTATGAGCACTCCTATGGTCCCGACCACCAGAGGCCAGCACATTTTCCTATAGTGTGAAAGCTGTTAGATTGCAGGGTGGTCGTAACCCCTGGATACCAGCCATGTATAAAGTGATGGGAAAATTAATCCAGCCAGAAAAGGAAGCAATATGGATAATAACAATACATTAGTAAGTGCATTGTATTAACTTTCGTTACATGATAAATGCCATTTGCTGAAGTGCGACAACTATTTTTAATATCTATATTTCTGGGCTGTTAGGGGTCCTTATTCAAACACATGATTTCATGTTGTGAATTCAACATGGTGCCTCCCCCAACACACCTTGAGACCACCACCTCCACAATGGTCTCCTTAGGGATATTGTTAAACTGCCTTCTTTCCGGTTATCCAGATAAAAACTACACGGTACACAGCTCCACTCTTCCTGCATCCAAACATTATATTCTATTCACCAGGCTCACTGGCTATTCTTGTGGGCAGGTGTCAATGGAAATTCTACACGATCGAGTTACATTACTATGACCATATTCTACTTTAGACATCGGCAGTGTGTAGCTCTCATGTGTTGAGAGCTGGCTTGTTGGGTATATATGGTGTATGTTGCAGAAAGGGATGATTAATGGTTTTTGTGCCAAGGGTGGCAGTATTTCTGAAACTGCAGTGTGAAAGTGTATCATGAGTGGACAAATGGCACCATTGTTAGTGAGTGACATGGAAACTATGCAATACTACGTGCCCTTGGTGTGAGAGGTGAATGTCAACTATGCAGGTGCATAAGTGTGGACCGACACGCTACAGTGGAGCAGCTCAATGCCAAAATGAACCAGAGTGCTACCAGACGTGTATCTAAAACAACAGTTCAGTGAACCCTACTGCATATGGGGCTCCGAAGAAGACTATGGTTACTGTACCTCTGCTAACAAAGTTGCATCGTAAGAAAAGGCTTCGCTTTTCATGGCAGTATCGGAATTGGACCTCTACTGATTAGCAAAGAGTTGCTGATCAGTCAAGTTTTCCTGCTTTATTGAACGGATGTACGTTATCGTGTCAGACGAGAAACATCAGAGAGCGAACACTCAGCAACCACTGCAGGAAGAGCATCAGCTGATGGTGGCAGTGTTATGGTCTGGGGAATGTTTTTGGGGCATTTTCTGGAACCACTCATCCATGTGGAAGGCACTGTAAACCGATTTGGGTATGAATCCATCCTTGCAGATCATGTATACCCCCTTCCCTGGGAAAGACAATGTGACATGTCACACACCTAGAAATGTCCAACATTAGTTGGAATTTCATGACCAAGACTTCCAAGTACTACCCTGGCACCCTTATACTCCAGACTTGAACCCAGATGAGAATCTGTGGGACCACCTCAATCATCGTGTTTGCTCTATAGATTCTCCCCCAAGCACCATCAGCAGCTGTGATATACCTCAGTCAACATGGCTCAAGATTCCTGTGACAACCTCCCAGGACCTTATTGAGCCACTCCCAGCCTGAATAGCTGCTGTTCATGCTGCACACGGCAATGACTCTGGATATCAGCTGGTGATCATAATAATAAGACTCAACTGTGTATTGCAGTGCTCCAGGCATACAATCCCTTCTCGTGTAATGTTATCTAAAGCTTACATCTGGAAACAGTTGTCCCTATGACCTCTGCAAAGTCCCCTGCTGAGCTCTGCCTGTGTCACCTTACATAAAAAGCCCTGGCTGTTCATTGTTAACTAACACCTGTATAACACAGGCTGACTGAGGAAGCGATTGTCGGGAGGAAAGCATTCATTTTGCAGTATTGCACTGCAAGATGATCACTAACGAGCTTGTGAGCAATTATACGAACACTTGTTAGCAATCATCTGCCGAAAAATCCTTAGATAACCCCTTGCTCTTATAAAGTGTATAATCTATAAGAGTACACCTAGTACAGTATATACATGTGAATAAAACTCATTTAAGTTATGCCATCCTACCACTTTCTTCATTAGTACTGTTCCCCAAGACAATAGCTCACACTACATATTCTCTATGGAATTTTGCCTATGAATATTGCTTTGATTTTTAGCTTTTTACTACTATTAATTTAGGTAATTTTTGATAGATTTGTATTGCTCTAATTTAATTTATGTTTATAAATGTATATATTTATAAATGTATAAAATAACATTCATTTGCTATACTCCTAAGCCTTCTTTTAGTCCTACATGTGCAAACAAATACACAGTTTTCTTTAAAGGGATTCTGTCACCAGGATTTGGCCTATAAAGGTAATCACACTATCGGATTCTGCTCAGTGTGTTGAATGCAAAAACGTTATTCTTATTCTTCCTAGGGATGAATTTCATGTTAAAAAACCTTTTTTTAGGTTATACAAATTACTCACATAAGGAGCCCAAGGGGATGTGCCCAGCGCCGTTGGAGCCTGGCCACGCCGCTACTGTTGGAGCCCAGGACCGCCCACCTCATTATTATTCACTGCACAGCTTCATGCAGACTTGCTCCGGCACATCGTAATCCCGCGCAGGCGCAGTACCTAAAGCGGTGTGCGCCCGTGCGGTCTACTGGCATCGGCCTCACCGAAGTTACTGCGCCTGCGCAGGATTACGATGTGCCGGAGCAAGTCTGCATGAAGCTGTGCAGTGAATAATAATGAGGTGGGCAGTCCTGGGCTCCAACAGTAGCGGCGTGGCTGGGCTCCAACTGAGCTGGGCACATCCCCTTGGGCTCCTTATGTGACTAATTTGCATAACCTAACTAAAGGTTTTTTAACATGAAATTCATCTCTAGGAAGAATAAGAATAACGTTTTTGAATTCAACACACTGAGCAGAATCCGATAGTGTGATTACC
Source organism: Rhinella marina (assembly GCA_900303285.1). Classification (NCBI taxonomy): domain Eukaryota; kingdom Metazoa; phylum Chordata; class Amphibia; order Anura; family Bufonidae; genus Rhinella; species Rhinella marina. Next base: position 83,425 of record ONZH01018553.1, on the reverse strand, counting down.
TTTATAGGCCAAATCCTGGTGACAGAATCCCTTTAAGGACTTTTTTGTTCTTTACTATAACTGGAATCAAGTGTTAAAAAGTACATTATGTACATGGCTTTTTAATTTTCCTACACAGGGATATTATGAAAGGCTATTAAAATGATGTACTGGTGATAAAAAGTCAAGTGCTTGGTTCACTTACAGTAAATTTACGAGGAGAGGACGAAGAATAAGTATTGTTTGCATTTGACTGTCATCAAGTCTTGGCGCTTTCACTGACCTCTCCATAATTTAGAGGAGAAGATCAGGGTAGTGGCAGAGATGGAAAATGGCCATTGAAGCTATTTATCAAATTTGGTATCCGAGCAAAAGAAAGAGAGGCATATATAAAAAGTTATGCTGTAAATGTGTTCTGATAAGGATGTAAGCACCTTCCCTGGGACCCATAACTCTTTCATCCGCAGACTGGTCTAACCTTCACAGGACTTGGAAAGAGGATGAAAAAAAGACTTATACTTCATCCCACATCCCCTACACTTTCAAATATATGAGTTGAGGAAAGAGCTGAGTTACTCAAAAGCAACCATCTTTTTCTAGTCCAGGACAACTCCTTTAATCCATTGGTTTATTTGCATGGTCCATTTAGCTTCATCAGTCACAGAAGCTGAAGGAATATTAATAGTAAACAGATATGAGTGGATCAATATTGGTTTTAATTTAGGGTTTGGACAGTAGCAATTTAAAGCTCCTTTGCCTATTTTGTTCATGCATTATTTGAATAAATTAGGGAAAAGCTTTAAGATATGCGTGAACGTGCCCTAAGCAAGAATTGCACTTAGCGATCAACATGTACCTTACTGATGAAGGATAAACCTATGACCTATAGAAACTGAATGACTTGCTGCAGATACAGGAAACATTAACAATAGGATAAAGAAGGGAAGGTTGAGTCAAGATTAACCTCAACCATTTGTGCGTTTTTGTGAAAGGTAAATGAAACTGTCAAGTGCTAAATGCCTCCTGGATGAGTTCTAGATACCATATTTACCTTCCAAGTGTCCAGCTATTAAAGGGGTATTCTCATCTTAGACATTGGGGGCATATCGCTAGGATATGCCCCCATTGTCTTATAGGTGCGGGTCCCACCGCTGGGACCCGCACCTATAGCCAGAACAGAGCGGGGAGCGCTGCGCCTGGAGGACCCCAGGTTTCCGGGGGTCCGGCCACCACCAGGCGCAGCTCCCCGCGCCGCTCATAGGAATGAATGGGAGCCGGGCCGTGCATGCGCGGTCGGCTCCCATTCATTTCTATGGAGCCGACGGAAGTAGCCGAGCCAGCGCTCGGCTATTTTCGGCGGCCCCATAGAAATGAATGGAGGGCGGCTGCGCATGCGCAGTGCGCCCTCATTCACTTCGGGGGCTCCGTTCTCGATATAGGTGCGGGTCCCAGCGGTGGGACCCGCACCTATAAGACAATGGGGGCATATCCTAGCGATATGCCCCCATTGTCTAAAATGAGAATAACCCTTTAAGGATTTTAAATTAACAATGTTTTCTCATATTTAAAAAATAGTCTGAGATGATTTCAGTTTTTTTTTTACGTATTTAGGAACATTTATAAGCACAGCTCTCAATGAGTCTTGCAAAAAATGTAAATTCAAGAAAGTAAAATGCCAAATTCAAAACTGTGTGGTCTACACCAAAGGATTTTGGACCATAACTCCTCCCAGCTAGCATATTGTAGGTGTTTGAATGTAGATGTTCCTGCCTCAGTATGTAGGGAGTACTACTTTGTAAGGTCATGAAGAATCAATCCACCCTGGCATTTAGTTGATGGTTGTAGTTTGGTAATGGCTATTGTCACCTGAAACCCCTAGCTGCTGGAAGTGGTTACAATTAATTGGAAACCATTCCAGATTTTGCTATAGCGCCCCATGAAAGACATTCACCGTCTTAAAGGGGTTGTGCAAAAATGGAGAGATTTTGGCAAATTGCCCCCCCCCAACTTTGACCATACCTGTAAAGGGAAGTTTACTTACCTGCTTCATGGCACTGTCTCTTTGCTCCTTTTCCTCTCAGCCTGTGATGCTCCGCTGGGCTCCCTCACTGAAAACATCTGGTTTGACATTGCTGCAGCTAAACATTGGCCGCGGCGGTGACTGGCTCCTCTTACGTCATGACAAATGGTCACATGATGCAAACGGATCCAGCCATTGTTTAGCTGCATCCATGTTAAGATGGATTTTTATTTTTAGCGAGGGAGCAAAATGGAGTATCGCAAACTAGGGGGAGAAAGAGCGTGGAGCCATCTCTGGGAAGCAGGTAAGTTTCTCTTTCCAGGTCCAGCCAAGTGAGGGCGTTTGCCAAGTTTTAAGGTATCTTGGTTATTTTATGTTTTGAGACCAAAAGCATTTTTCATTGCCGTATGGTTTTCTGACAACCAAGTTCTGAATTTTTTTTTTCAACGCAACCCTTTGACCTTATTAACTAGTGTGGCTGATATAAAACCGTGTTATAGTATGCAATGATAAAACAATGGAATGATAACATCTTTCTCATTTTGTATAGTGTAGATGTGTCCGCTCTTAAAAGTGGTGACCCTCAATAGTCACCAGAATAAAAAGGCAACTGCACGAGGAAAGGACCAAATACCCTTTCAGCTATTGTTGGCTCTACTTGGCTAGACTATAATGAGCAGACTACAGTATGTCACCTCATAGAAAGGAGAGGATATCCAGTATGAGAAAAAGTGGTACAGTGGTGTCCAAGTACCATTGTTACTTTTTAGAGATTAGCTATGATCACAGAGCTTGGACCAAAGATGTAGCGATAGGTGGACACTCTTCAGTTCACATGTAGTATGTCCTATTATAGCAAATTCCAACTAGTATACCACCAAGATAGCAAGAATAAATGCATAAATACTTTGAGAATAGTCCCATAGAGGGGCTAAAATGTTGCTGTTCATTGAGTCCAAATAAAGTCCAAATGAGGTGGAAAAAGAATTCAATAAAGTTCAGTCCATGTGGCAATGAGAACACAGTAGCTATGACGTGTGTGTTCATTTCAGACTCTCCTCCTGCAGTGTCCTCATTGCCGCAGGGACTTTTTTGGTTTCTTTTTTCACCTCAGGAATCATTTGGACTTTTGTATATGTTATTGCACAGAGGTTGGACCCCCATTAGTTAGACACTAGCGCCATATCTCAACAATATGTAATTGTAACAATATGTAACAATATGTAATCTATCTGTGGTGCTGAGTGAGATGGGGGAAAGGTGACATCATCACAACAGGGATTTTATCTGACAAGTTGCTGTGACATCACAAGTGGATTTCATTCAGATTGCTTGCTGTGATTATACAATGGGGACTGCTTTGATATCACTCATGGGTTTTGAGCGAGGTAAGCTGCTGGTGACATCAAACCTGTGTTTTTGCCTGACAAGTTTCTGTGACATCACAAGTGGATTTCAGTCAAGATAACTATCCCCCTTTGTGACACCACAAATATGTTTCAATGCAGCAAACTGCAAGTCAGTTGAGACATCACAACTGGCAGGGTTTGTGTTCATTACCCTCTCTGTTCCACAGTTACTGGTAAATTGGTACACCAATGAGGAATTTGGAGCACCTGGAGCACCATGAATAAGGTGATCTATGGTTATCACTGCACGTCAAATTAGTAGGGACCCTATATACAGAGTCATAAGTAGATAGTATCCATCCAGAAGGCCACCCACCTCCTCCAAGATCCACATAATGTAAACCAAAAAGTTATTCATTAAAGAAGGCCTCCTTTCATTGCTCCATTGGCTAGTTTTGATAAGGGGTTTGGCGTCATCATGTGCGCTTCGATTGGTCTACAGCTACACAGTCCAATAAGAATCCAGTTGAGAAGCACCTTTCCATCTTAGTCAACGTCATGGCCACAAGACCTGCCATTTCTTGCAGATGCTCTGACTCAAACCTGTAGCCATCACAATTTGACCGTAGTCAAACCAATTCAGGCCCGGAAAGCTATAACCTTAACTTCACATAAAAACTTTAGAATGGGGCGCATGGCATTAGGAACGGGGTAGCATTCATTGTTTGTAGACATGTAACTACTAATAAACATTGGTTTGATTGGGGACCTTAGTGTTTTTATGTTCAAGCTCAGTATTACACCTATGACTACATTATAAGTCATGAAATGTTTCATAAATCCACATGAGGAAGTGTAACTGCTCAGTAACATACAAACATTAAAGAAGAGAAAAAATGAAAGGGATTGTCTGAAATAATTAAAAATCTCCGACAAGCCCTAAAATGGTCTAAACGGATTGTCCAGCTTTAAAACACTTTTGGGCGGCCTCCACCTCCCCATCCCGCCAGACCTGTGGAGAGAAGCATACTTACCTGCTCCTTGCTTGTCAACTTGCAGAATGGATGGTGGTCACGTTTGCCTCTGCAGCCAATGCAGCAGTAAGATGTGTGTGTCCCCAAGCAGCACCTGACCCGTAGATGTAAGGCTACTTTCACACTAGCGTTTTAAAATTCCGGTATTGAGTTCCATCATAGGGGCTCAATACCGGAATAAAACACTTCAGTTTTGTCCCCATTCATTGTCAATGGGGACAAAACTGAACTGAAGACAACGGAATTCTCCTGAAAGCATTCCGTCTTCAGACCGGAGAACAAACCGCAGCATGCTGCGGTTTGCTCTCCGGTCCAGGCATCCGCACCAAGACGGATCCGGAATGACCCCCAATGCAAGTCAATGGGGGCGGATCTGTCTGGTGTGACCACAATGGTAACCGGATCCGCCCTCCATTGACTTTCAATGGAGTTCACGACGGATCCGTCACCACATACACACAATACACATATACAGACATAGACATACACATAAACAAACATACACAGACATATATACATACAAATACACATACATACTTACATGCTCCCCGGCAGGTCTTCAGAGCGCCGGAGGGACAGGACGGCGCGCACAGATGAAGATTCCGCCAGGTGCCCAGCAGAGGGCGCTGTGGGGAATCGTCACCTGTGCGAGCCGTCCTGCTACTCCGGCGCTCTGAAGACCTGCCGGGAGCATGTAAGTATGTATGTGTATTTGTCTGTGTATATGTGTGTGTGTCTGTGTGTATGTATGTACTGTGTGACATGTGTGGGGCCGGAGCGCGGTTCCGGCTCCACACATGTCGCTGCGGCAGTCCTGATCCGGCAGCACCCTTCACCTGCCGGATCAGGCCTGCTGCTAGTGTGAAAGTAGCCTAACACTTGAAGGAAGATGGGGAATGTGGGGACTACCTACTGAGTTTACAATGACAGGCCTGGGAACATTCAGAATGCCCCAAGCTGTCATAAAAACCAATCAGCACCCTACAATTTTAGAGGACAGAGTGAATCCGCTCCTTCTGTCTAACCGTTCAGATGCCATGTCATCTGAGAAGATAAATTGTCAGAGTGTCAGCTGTCTTCAAAGGGACAGAAGTTCACACAAGGGAACCCTCTATTGTTTCAATGAATAGAAAAAATACATGATTTAGTGAGTAGATTCAGAAAATACTTATCTTCTCACTGAAGTACATTTTTAATATTTGTATGGGGTAAATACACACATCAGCACTATCAAATTACCTACTTCACCACTTAATTTTAATGTGAACAGTAAACTCTCCCAGCCCATTACTAACATTCAATTTTAATTTCATTCACTCTTAACTCAATACTTTACTAAACAAATTATCTCACTTTCCATCCTCTGTGATAATCCAATAGATTGCATGCAGAAAACCCATGTGAGCTCTTAATACGCTACTCTATAACCCAAAGCTTTTTTTGTTTGTTTTCTAAGTGAGCTGCAAACTCATTTTGACGGTTCCGTTGGTTATAGATCTTTTATTTGGCATATCAAAGCATATACTCGCATTTGATTTATATCATATATCCCTAAATGGTTAATATCTGACTATTCCAATGTACAGTAGGTAGGTGCAACACCAACTTTTTTTTTCAAGAGCAATTGAATTCAAATGACTTTTTTGGATCGTACATTGTTACAGTGGCAGATTGTCCAAGAGCAATTATCCCACGCAAGGATCAAACCAGGCCCCCCACACAGGATAGAAGGGTTTCTGCATAAACCCTTTTCAATGACCCTTGGGCCATTTGCTAAAAGTTGTTCCCTTAGAGGGTAGTTTTCACCTCCAGTAGAAGAGGAGATAATCCCAATTAAGACTGGGCCCCCTCTTACCATGGGCCCCATAGCACTTCGCCTGTCTGCCTCCATGGTAGTTACACCTCTGGGTGAGCCCCATCCATTATCTACAGAATAGGTGGCAAATGTCTGATCACTAGGGGTCCCACCACTGTACTCAGCTTCTGTTTGGCGGTCCCATAGACAATGGAAGGAGCAGCAGCTTGCATGCTTGGCCACCTCTGCATTCAAGTTCCTTCAGTTAGTGTTCATGCACACAAACGTATTTTCTTTACGCGTCTGTTCTGAGAACTCACCATCACCACCTCCTCAGACAGAGAGTTCCATAGTCTCACTGCTCTTACTGTAAAGAATCCTCTTCTATGTTTGTGTACAAACCTTCTTTCCTCCAGACGCAGAGGATGTCCCCTCGTCACAGTTACAGTCCTGGGGATAAATAGATGATGGGAGAGATCTCTGTACTGACCCCTGATATATTTATACATACAGAGGCGGATTGGCCATAGACCTTACAGGGAAATTTCCCGGTGGGCCGATGCCCAGGGGGCTGCCTGAGCCCTCCTCACGGCCGGCCAGTGGAAGTTTTTGGGGATGTATTTTGTGATGGACTGTGGTATTTGGCTCTATTGGGGTGGTATAATGTGCCACTATATGGTATTCCTGGCCCCGCCTACTTGTGTTGGCCGTTGGCCTGCCGTTAATCAATTTGGACCCGACTACAAAACGGGGCCACTTTTAGTATATTTTCCAGGGCCACTTTAAGTTCCCAGTTCGCCCCTGTATACATAGTTATTAGATCTCCCCTCAGTCGTCTTTTTTCTAAAGTGAATAACCCTAATTTTGATGATCTTTCAGTGTATTGTAGTCCACCCATTCCAGTTATTACTTCAGTTGCCCTCCTTTAAACTATCTACAGCTCTACTATATCCACAGGTGCCCAAAATTGTACACAATACTCACTGTGCAGTCGCTGCACAGCTTTCATGTTACCAGAGCAGTTTAAAAAAAGAAAGCCAAGCTCTAATTAGTTGAAAGCAAGCGTCCATTACTTAATACTCCTCTTGTCCTTCTACTCCTCCGCTACAGAAAGAAGTGTATTGAGTAGAGCAAGTTACATTGTTCCAGTAGAAAGGTATGGAGCAGTGGATGCTCTTTGTGCGGGTGAAGAGTGAGTTGCCTTGTGTGTCCTTCTTTAAGTAGTCATGAGTAGGGAGTCTATCACAATCTGAAGGTCAGTATGTGGATATTGTCAGTATAATAGATATGGGGGAGCAAAAAACAATGAAGCTACATGGGGAACATGGTCCCTGTTTCCTGCCCTGGGAGGATTATCATCCACATGTGGCATTTTAATATTTCAGTAAAAATGGAAGATATGACCAAAAAGAGTTTTCTAGAGCCCATAGTATTTTTTGCACAATTTGCATCCAAGGGGCAGAGTATTGACACACAGGGGACAGTGGTGGTATACCCAGGGGACAGAGTGGTGGTGTCCAGGTGGCAGAGTGATTAACGGGCAGAGTTTTTTGGAGCCTGTTGTATTTTTTCACATAATGGACTTAGTACAAATATAATCCAGGGAGCAGGGAACGGTGACCATCAATGCACAGAGGAAAAAGCTTTTGAGTAATGAGATCTGTTTATGATAAGTGGGGTCTTGAAGAAGGAATTTCCAGTTAGTGGTGCAGAGATAAAGCCATTAATAATAAAAAAAATGAATATAATACACATTGTACATCTCTTTCCAACCGTCATTAATTCACATTATGACTGCTGGCTAAGGGCTTAGATAGTGGCAGAGATATTTGTTCTTCTATGTTTTCAAAAGGTCAAAAGTAGTAGAAAAAGTGAATGTTTTATTTTCCATAAATCACTGTTCTTAGATCTTACTGTAAAAAGTCTTGAGATATGTATTTTCTGGGAAAAAAATGAGGTTGACATGGAGATGAAAATGTTATTTACAGTGAGCTATATCTAATGGTAACTCATTTTCCAGATATAGGATATCAGACGTGGTGAAAAATGGATGCAACTTTATGATGGATGCATTTTAATATATTTGATGGCGTTGCAGTTTAGATGCCCATGTACAGGTCTAGCGCAAAATGAAATGTTTTGTCATAAGATGGAAACTGAATTATTTCATAAATAATGTTGTTTTCATTGGTGTGGCCATGTTCCCTCTATGCTGTGTGCTCTGCAAAGGAAATAATTAAAGGGGAGCTCTAAGACCGGGAGCCCTTTTGATATTGCCAGGCATGGTGCACAGATTTAAAAAAAAAGACTCACCTGTCAGTGGCTCTTCGCTTCCAGTGTTAAGCTTTCTGCATCTCCACTTCTGGCCCACTGGACTGGAAGTTTAACAAGGTTTCTATATGCCAGATATTGCTGTATCGATGACTAGGGAGGGTCACTGTTTCTTGATAACATATCCCACCCATTGACACGTGCCATCGTAATGATGCACGTGCCATCGTGTTGAATTTGTTACCAAATGGCCGTTGAGAGTAGATATTAGGGACGAGCATCCAGGCTGACTGGATGTGGAACATACATTGAAGTCTATACACGTAGCTCATTCTGACAGCCTCTGACAACCTCTGAAGGAGATTTGGCCCAGCAGATAAAACATTATGGGAAAATGTTGTAAAATCAATGACAATGTCAGTTACCTGGTGTAATAAGAATTTCCTCTGCTCTCAAACAGCACTCAGTAACTTAGTTTCATATCATATTCCAAATCTCAAAACCACACGAAGAATGCTCAGGACTGGAGTTATAGTTTTTCATTCACACCAGCAATAGGAGGCAATGGGAAATGCAATGCAACAAACAAACTTGTTCACAACTGAAAGATGCAATTGAAAGATTGCTAATGTGATTTCCATGAATTATGGTGACATTTCCCTTTGTGTTCCAGATTAATGGGCTCACCTGAGTGACCAAGTTTGCATAAACAGGTGCTGGAGTCTTCTACATCACCATGCACGGGTTTTGCAGATTGGTAAAAATGGATTTTCCAGTAATAATTTTAATTTAATGCCCGCAGCCTGCTCTCTGAAACAGAAGATTGAAACTTACCTGTTTCCTATCACTCTAGTCCTCCACACTGCCTCTACTGTCTCCATCTTCCGATCCCCATCCAACACTGCGTGGGATCGGTCAAATGCTCCACTGCAGCCAATGACTGGTTTCAGTGGTGCTGAGCTGCTTGTGGCCACTCCACTGCTGATGCCAATTATTGTATGCAGCAGAACATGTGACTGTGCCCACGCACTGCCAGATGTAAAAACCCCAGGAACCAGAACAAGGACACAGCGGAGGCAATGTGGAGGACCGGAGAGGCAGAGAACAGGTAAGTATGAATTTTCTGTTTCTAGAAGCAGGCTGCGGGCATTAAAATAAAAGTAATTATCACTTTAAAGTGGTTATCTCAAGAAAAGTATTTATCACCGATGGTAGGACCGTTGTGGTCCAATATTTATCATGTATCCCGCAGATAGGGGATAAGCCATCAATACATAATCTTGACACATTTCGCGGCTAATGTAAAAAAATGAGAAAAAATCAGACATCACATAGTACATGACAGTCTCTTTCTAGAACCAGCCCTGTACCTCACATGGATCCAGAGATCTCCACATACATTGCTCTTCTAGATTTATATCAAGCTGGCGGCTCAAGGGGAGTGTCTTTTCTGCTGCAGCTCAGGGGGCATGTCCATGCTCTCCCTATCATAGCTCTAGGGGCATGTCTCAGCTCTCCCTATCACAGCTTAGGAGGAGTGTCTCAGATCTCCCTATCACAGCTCAGGAGGCGTGTCCATGCTCCACCTATCACAGCTCAGGAGACGTGTCTCAGCTCTCCCTATCACTGCTCAGGAGGAGTGTCTCAGCTCTCCCTATCACAGCTCAGGAGGAGTGTCTCAGCTCTCCCTATCACCGCTCAGGAGGCGTGTCTCAGCTCTCCCTATCACAGCTCAGGAGGAGTGTCTCAGCTCTCCCTATCACAGCTCCGGAGGCGTGTCCATGCTCTCCTATGGGAAAATGATACCTCTTGCAGCTATTATAGTACATGTTGTTCTGTCTAGTAGCATTTATGCCCTTTTGTACCACTATACAGTATATATACACTCACCGGCCACTTTATTAGGTACACCATGCTAGTAACGGGTTGGACCCCCTTTTGCCTTCAGAACTGCCTCAATTCTTCGTGGCATAGATTCAACAAGGTGCTGGAAGCATTCCTCAGAGATTTTGGTCCATATTGACATGATGGCATCACACAGTTGCCGCAGATTTATCGGCTGCACATCCATGATGCGAATCTCCCGTTCCACCACATCCCAAAGATGCTCTATTGGATTGAGATCTGGTGACTGTGGAGGCCATTTGAGTACAGTGAACTCATTGTCATGTTCAAGAAACCAGTCTGAGATGATTCCAGCTTTATGACATGGCGCATTATCCTGCTGAAAGTAGCCATCAGATGTTGGGTACATTGTGGTCATAAAGGGATGGACATGGTCAGCAACAATACTCAGGTAGGCTGTGGCGTTGCAACGATGCTCAATTGGTACCAAGGGGCCCAAAGAGTGCCAAGAAAATATTCCCCTCACCATGACACCACCACCACCAGCTTGAACCGTTGATACAAGGCAGGATGGATCCATGCTTTCATGTTGTTGACGCCAAATTCTGACCCTACCATCCGAATGTCGCAGCAGAAATCGAGACTCATCAGACCAGGCAACGTTTTTCCAATCTTCTACTGTCCAATTTCGATGAGCTTGTGCAAATTGTAGCCTCAGTTTCCTGTTCTTAGCTGAAAGGAGTGGCACCCGGTGTGGTCTTCTGCTGCTGTAGCCCATCTGCCTCAAAGTTCGACGTACTGTGCGTTCAGAGATGCTCTTCTGCCTACCTTGGTTGTAACGGGTGACAATTTGAGTCACTGTTGCCTTTCTATCAGCTCGAACCAGTCTGCCCATTCTCCTCTGACCTCTGGCATCAACAAGGCATTTCCGCCCACAGAACTGCCGCTCACTGGATGTTTTTTCTTTTTCGGACCATTCTCTGTAAACCCTAGAGATGGTTGTGCGTGAAAATCCCAGTAGATCAGCAGTTTCTGAAATACTCAGACCAGCCCTTCTGGCACCAACAACCATGCCACGTTCAAAGGCACTCAAATCACCTTTCTTCCCCATACTGATGCTCGGTTTGAACTGCAGGAGATTGTCTTGACCATGTCTACATGCCTAAATGCACTGAGTTGCCGCCATGTGATTGGCTGATTTAAGTGTTAACGAGCAGTTGGACAGGTGTACCTAATAAAGTGGCCGGTGAGTGTACCTACCTGTATGAATTTCAGGTTTTCACATTAACATATATGTGGCATGTTTCTATATAGGGCTATGTTCTCAATTGTCCACTTAGTTATTTCCTAGTCCGCAGCAGTATAGTGGAGTTTTACACATTATCACCTGTCTGTAATTTGTCCTTATGTTCCTAATAAACATTGATATTTTTTACATACACTGTGTATGTTATATTTTGTATGGTTATATCTTTGTAGGTTTTAGTATTGTCTTACTAGACTCCCAGTATATTGTTTGTATGAATATATGATGTTCTTATTGGTTACATCATGTGAACAACTGGGTGCATTAGGGTGCTTACCTTGGGAAGACCCCACCTTTCTATTTTCAGGATCTGCTGATAACTTTCTGATGCCAGTTACCACAGGACACCTTCAGGGGTCTTGTGAAATCCATGCTTCGATAGAGCTATTTTGGTAGCATTAGGCCCCTTTCACACGAGTGTCACGGATTCAGTCCGGATGAGTTCAGAGGGCGTTTCGGAAAACTTGCACCAATCCGCACACAATCGCAGTCAGTTTTGACTGCGATTGCGTACGTTCGTTCAGTCTTGCGTGCGGATGCAATGTATGATTCACGCAGACCCATTGACTTCAATGGGGCCAGGGCTGCGTGAAAAACGCAGAATATAGAACATGCTGCGATTTTCACGCAACGGCAAACTGATGCGTGAAAAACATCGCTCATGTGAAAAGCCCCATTGAAATGAAAGGGTCAGGATTCAGTGCGGGTGCAATGCGCTTGAATCACGCATTGCACCTGGGCGGAAATCTCGCTCGTGTGAAAGGGGCCTTAGGGGACCTACATAATAGTAGGCTTTGATGTTATGACACTTATCTTGCCAGTTTTTTACCATTTTACCATTGCTATTGTCTAGGTTACCCATCATTCCTCTGGTGCTTCAAGTGAAGTAACATAATCTGACCGTGGCGCCAATTGCTTCCTGTTCTTGGCCGACGCATGTCTGCTAGTGTTGAGTGAACTGAAGTCCATGAAGCGGACTTTGATCCGAATTTCAGGATAAAATTTATTTGCTGTGAAGCATAATTTCCTCGTGCTTCATGGCAGCGAATCAATTTAACCTGAAATAGTGAAAAAAAAGAAAAATCATATCTGCTTAATTTGCTCGCAACGGGCCGACCACCACCATCTTGCTTGAAGATTCCGGCCAAAATCCTTTTGCGCGGCGGTGTCACCATGCTGGCTGGCATGATGATGTCATTTAAGGCTGCACAAGATTTCACTCCATATCTTCAAGCAAGATGGCGGCTGCGGCGGGCCCTGATTGGCCTGACTGGATTAGGTATGATTTTTTATTTTACACCATGTTATGTATATCAGAGTCTGTGATCATTTATGAATGTGGCATCTGAGGGGTACAATGACAGGGGCTGCGCAATTGCTGCTCCCTGTCATTGCACCCACTATTTACAAAGAAATGCGCTTTGTGCCAAAGTAATTAGTCACAAAGCAAATTTTTGGGAAAAATTTGGCGAAGCAGCCAAATCAAATTTTCAAATACTTTGCTCATCTCTAATTACTACACACTATTATCAATAAGGACCATTTCCACACAAACACACCTAAAGCCAAAGTAGCCTAGATAGTCTCCTAAAAGCCAAATAAAATGCAGCATGCTATAAAACAACTAAAATACTACAGGAGAAAAAATACAGTATGTGACTATTAATTCCATATCACTAATATTAAAAATCTAGTCACTGCTGTAGAAGGATGCAAAAATGACCCGTGTGAACCAAGCCTTATAAAATATTTACTCCTCAAATCTGGCACAGTAATTTAGAGACAAAAGGGGGAGGTTTATTAAGAAAGGCATTTCACATACCAGTCTTAATTAAAATGATGCTGGAGTAAAATATGCCAAATTTATTAAGAAGTGCATGCTTGTTAACAAATTTGGCACATATTTGCCTGTCTATGTGGCAGAAATTGAAATCTATTCCTGCCATATTCCTTGTATATTTGCGTTATAATTTATGCCTTTTGCACTGTAATTTATACCAATTTCTGAATTTCATGATAGTAAATGCGGGAGGATGGCTCATTTTTCTTATCACTTTTGAAAAGTGAGGAGAGAAGTGCAAAATAACAAAAACGTTGCACATTTTGCACAAATGTGGCTTTTTGGATGCCAGACAACTTCTGCAAATAGATGGCTAAATTCCCCTCACAGATCTTAAAGATTCGCGCACAGTTAAACAGTAACTAAACCTTTGAGTAAAATTTTAATATGATGTCCCTAATGCCCTAATAACTTTTTCTAATATACTTTATGAATGGATTTTCTATTTTTATTACAGTTTCCTCCCCCTAAGGGCTCACGCACACGGCCAGTACCGGCCCGTGGCCATATTGCGGCCTGCATACGCCGGGTCCGCAATACACAGGCACCGGCCGTGTGCAGCCCGCATCACGGACCGCGGACCCATTCACTTCAATGGAGATGCAGTGCGGAGGCACGGCCAGAAACACCACGGAAGCACACCTGTGGTTCTGCTTCTGTGGTGTTTCTGGCCGTGCCTCCGCAGACCGCACTGCACTACTTTTTTGCAGTGTGTACTGTCGGATGCGGATCGCGGACCCCATTCAAGTGAATGGGTCCGCGATCCGAATGCGGTGCCCCCACAGTCAGTGCCCGTGCATTGTGGACCAAAAATTGCGGTCCACAGCACGGGCACTGACAGCACACGTTCGTGTGCATGAGCCCTAAAGCGCACCATTCCTTGTGCGCTTAAAACTGACATTTCTGTACAACACCGACAGCTCACCAGTGTATGGAGTACAGAGATGACATTTTATGAATGGGGCAACAGCACATATTGCAGCTCCTACCCATGCGCCCCAGAGGTTTACTAACTCCTGGCAGAGAACATGGGTATCTTGTACCCATGTACTATGCCAGTATTAGCTGAGCAGAGCGGGCTCCTGCTTCTGCCTGCTCCGCTAAGCTTAAGAGAACTGCATGTCAGCTGTTAGCTTAGTGGAGCAGGCAGAAGCAGGAGCCCGTTCCACTCAGCTAAGACTGGCATAGCATATGGGTACAGGGTAGTTAGTAATCTCCGGGGGGCATGGGAAGGAGCAGCAATATGTGCTTCTGCCCATACACATTGATGTTGCAGCCCCATTCATAAAGTATCTACAGCCTCTACAGACAGAGCAGTCAGCGGTGTACAGAAATGTCAATTTTAAACGCACAGGGAATAGTGCGCTTTAGGGAGGGAAAACTGTAATAAAAATACAAAATGCCTTAATAAAGTATATTAGAAAAACTATTATTAGGGCATTAGGGACATCTTATTAAAATTTTTACTCAAAGGTTTAATTACTCTTTAAATCTGACCAGCTGCGGCAATACACCAGGTAAGGTAACACACTGGCTACATTGGCTGATAATCAACAGCTGTCTTTTAAATATACTGACAAATTCATCCTAACTATATATTTGAAATTATTTTAATATATAAAATTCCAATAGTAGTTTATGCTTCTTCTTTATACTATTATATGAATATGAATAGGGATACTCCATGTACCGTATATGTAAACAGGGAAAGGTACGTCAGATAACTATCTACTGCAGATAAACAAGAGATCATTAAAGGGTATGGCCAGTTTGTATAAATTACTCCTGCTGCACATGACAAAGCCCCTGAGTATGCCTAGTGCTGTGTAAACAATCACCACTTGTCCCCCCATTGTGTCTGTAGGGTACAATATGGCGTCAATATAGTGATTCACCCATGTCACCGCTGTCTGTGCTGCCCCAGGACGGATCCTCATTCCTCCTCTATGGAATTTTGCAGTTCATTTACTGTTCAGCTCATGCGCAGAAAGGGAAGGAGGATCCATCCATGGTGAGCACAGACAGCGGTGACATATTGCACCCTATAGACACAACAAGGGATGAGTGCACAGCACACAGATGCAGACTTAAGGTGGAGGGGGTTATTTATTGCGTGACATACAGATGCAACAGTCTTTTAAGGGACATTAATGAAAGCTGTCATTGTAAGGTAATTACAGATCTTTTGCCAGTCATTGACAGACTAACTGAGGTATACATGCTTAGTTCTATTAAACTAGCAAATAAAAAAATGACAGTTACACTTTAAAGCTCCTGGGTCCTAATTCAAAATGTAACGAGCCCTCGCCTACCATTTGCTGCTTATGAGACTGGTGACTTCTGATGTTGCCTTTGGGTCTGGAGACAACAGAAAATGCTCCCTCTGGCTCCATATGGCTGCTCCCATGGGTGAGAGACTTCCAGTCCAGACACCTCTGGCCAAGACAAAGTCTACAGCTTTAGATCCTATCAATTATGCATCATGTTTGGTTTCTAGGAAAATAGTAAACTAGAATAACTGCATTTACATCTGACACTAAATCACTAACATGACATGTAAGGTCTCACTGACATCAACGTCAGTGCAGCAGCAGCCTGTGCCACATGCTGTACAAGGTAAGAGCTAATTAGCCACTAATGGTAATTAGCAGAAACCATTGTGGAACTGGAAATATTTTTTTTTAGAACTGAGAAATCAATTATTTATGTACTAAGTGACTAAATGATGCTGTCCATGTAAATCACCACCATTATTCATCTCTAACCTTTTGAACTAATATTTCTGTGTACAGTGGAAAGATCTCTATAGCGGAAAAATTTGATCTTTACCCTTTTTTTATATATACGATATTTCATATTATGCAACCCCTGCTTCCACCATTATTAACCCCTTCCTGATGCAGCAATTTCCCATTTTTTTTACTTCTTCTTATGTTTTCTAAAATCCATCCTTTTTGTTCCATTCACACAGCCATATGAGACAGCCATATCAACCATTGCAGAACAAGTTGTCCTTTGTAATGGCACTGTTTAATATTCCATACAATGTAATGTGGCGGTGGAAAACATTCTAAATAGGCTGGAATTGAAAAAAATTGCATGTTTTATGGGTTTCTTTTTTTCAGCCATTCACTATGCTGTAAGACATGTTAACTTTTTTTCTGTGGGACAGCACTATTACAGTGATACCAAGTTTATAGTGTTTTTCTGTTATTCTGTTGTTTTAATACTCCTCTATAAAATAAGAAAAACATTGAAATGTTTTTCTCTTTGCATTGCCATATTCTGAAACCCATAGTTTTTTTATATTTCCATCTACAGAGCTGTGTAAGGGTTCTTTTTTCTGGGGCAATCTGTAGTTGCTATTGATACCATATACACTATGTTTGACTTTTTGATCACTTTTTGTTCTAATTCTTTTGGGAGGTGAAGTGACCAAACAATAGTAATTTGACAATTTAGATTTTTTTTATCCATGCTGGATAAATACTTTTATATTTTAATAGTTTAAGCATTTTTCCGTGTGGCAATACTAATTATATTATTTTCTATTGTTAATTTTTATCTGTAAATTGGGAAAAAGGGTGATTTAAATTTTTCTTTTTTTCATATTTGTACAAAACTTTCTTTTTTTAAAACTTTTTTTAAAGGCTGTGGACACCTTTGGGGGCATTTTTTTTGTCATTGCATTGTACTCATTTTGAGCTAAAAATATATTTTTTAATTGGTATTTATTAGAAACTAGCAGAAGGACCTGGCTTCGCCTAGGTATATTTCGTCCATTTCATTTAGTGTTTGTGTTTGTCGTTGCAGAGAGAAAGTCAATGCAGCTGACAGTAGTTGATTTTTACCTTCATTTTTTCAATCCCCATTGGCTGCGGATTGGGAGGGGGCATGACCTGACCGGGTCAGGGGCGTGGTTTAGCGGAACTTTGGAGGGGGTTGCTTTTAAGTCCTTCTTTTGAGGGTGGCCTGAATTAAAGGTCGATACCTTGGTTATTTATGAGGACACGCAATGGGTAGCAGTGGAAGAAAACATATTTTATTACTACTGAACGGTCGTAGTCTAAAATTAGTCTACTTAATTTATTTCATTTAATGTTTCTGTGTGTAGTTGCAGAGAGAAAGTCAATGCAGCTGACAGAAGTTGATATTTACCTTCATTTTTTCAATCCCCATTGGCTGCGGAGTGGGAGGGGGCGTGAACTGACCAAGTCAGGGGTGTGGCTTAGCGAGACCTGGGGCGGGGGTCCTTCTTTAGGGGGCAGCTTGAATTACAGGTCGATGCCTTGGTAATTTATGAGGACACGCAATGGGTAGCAGTGGAAGAAAACATCTTTTATTACTACTGAACAGTCTTAGTCTAAAATTAGTCTAAAACATAAGTTATATTTATGGTAACCAGAATACCCCTTTAACAGTGTCATCCACAGCACTCTGCCCCTTTAAAGCAGCGAATAGAAATGGCTGAGCTCATTAGCTGGCTGCTAATTACCTGGCTAGGTTGTTATGGACACCTGTGTGCATGTGGAGAAAATGGCAGTTGGAATTTGAAGTGAAATGCTCCCAGACTAATATTGGCTAATGGAGATCATATTTTGGGAATATCGGGAACGGTACGCCCTAGAGAGCTGAGACCTGGTCTAAAACCTTTCCGGACACCTGATGAACCTGTGTGCCGAATTTGGTGAAAATCGGTCTAGTAGTTTGGTCGCGCATAGAGAACAGACAGACAGACAGAAACTCATTTTTGTAATATTTAGAGATATGGAGCCCTTTTTTTCTGTACATAGCCGAGATGCTGTAGTAGCAGCCTGTGAGTTTTTAGTCTTTTCCGTCATTTCAGGAGTTGATGAACTTCTTATCTCTGCTCTCTGACATTATAAACACTTATTATAGCTCAGTTCTTATCTTACTTATCTTACTTATAAGAATGTGGCTTAAATAAGTGTTTATGACCTCTCAGTAGTTTAGAGAAAAGGGTTATTAGATGACACAAAATGAAAGTACCAGTCACACAGTTCGAAAAACAGTTAACCCTTTGTGACAGAACGTCTCAATATTTTTAATAAAGGCCATTTGAAAAAATGATTTTTAGCCACAAATTAGTAAAATACAAACAAAATTGCCTCTGAAGGTGTACATAACCCTTAAACTTGCCCCCCTCCCAATAGGGGTTTTTAACAAGTTTACCACTCTTAGTAAATGACTGATCAGATTGTGATCACTACATATGAGAGATTAAAGGTCTGTGCCAGAAGGTGTCTGCTGTGTAAGTCAGCAGGCACCTGCTCAGCTTCTAAGTGGGTGCCATCTTTAAAGACCTATCACCTGTTGTACATGTACACAGTGGATATCAGGAAGAGGTTAAATGAAATACTTCTTATAAGTGAATAGAAAATTCTGACAGACTGGTGATAAAAGTAATAACGGAAGAACTATGTCTCACCTTGATCAGTTGAGATAACATTGAATTCTATTTATCTGATTACTAAGAGTTTATAGAAATATTCATCATGGTCCCTGGAATCTAGCATGACTTTTGAGAGGATGGGTCAGCTCTTCTTAGATGTCCATGTTACAAAATAACTTTTTATGAGTGGTGCTGAGGTCTGCCCTGAAGGGTGGGTATATAGGGAATCACTTTAGTTTCTAAAGTAACTTGATCTAGTTTCCCCTAAAACATCAAAGACCATCATTGGTGTAGTACTGCAGAAAATATGAAGATGCCAGGTGCTTGAGAACTGGATGTGATGCATTGGGAGTCAATTATAGAACTAGAACTAGAATGGGGCACTGTGCCTGACCTGTCAAGGTGCTGGATAAAAAAATATTGGAAACAATGGGATTGGTTCTGGCATCAGGGATGGCTACATACAGTATATATAGGTATCCATCCTCAAAGGGAATATATCACCTATACCTATTATAGATTTTTAATTCTATTTCCTGAACAGGATTATGGGGCAGCCATCTTGTCTGAGCTGCTGTTACAAGCATTTAGAGATATACTTTACAGATGCATAGATCTGTTGCAAAGTTGTTTTTTTTTGGGTGGGATACAGGCACGTTGTGAACATAGCCTTTAGTTATCTTTTGCTTTACAAATCATGTCTTATAACAGTAATCTTGGTGAGGTGCCTTGTTTTGCATTGGTTCATATATTTGGAAGGTTTCCAGGTTGTCTCAAGCTGTTGAGTGCAGGTCATGGAGGGTCGATTCATTTTATTGTTATTTAAAAGACTGAAACTCATGCAACAAAAATCTTTCAAATGTTACTTGAAATGAGCCTGGAACAGATGTCAATACCCAAGAGGCTTGTATGAGCCTTCTTATCTAATCACAATTAGAAGGTTGGTGGATGAAACTTGTCCTAAATCTTATTGTAAATTCCACCAAAATATGATTTGCATATTTATAATACAGGACAGGAGGAGAATTAATTTACAACACTGACCAATTTTCCCTTCGGCACTGTATGTTAATTACTTACTTAAAGGCTATGGATACCTTTGGGATATTTTTTAATATTGCAGCATACTTATTTGGGGCTAAATGCATTTCTCAATTGGACTATATTCATTTTTTAACTGTTTCAGGTTATCTCATCTCTGCAGACTGCTCTAGACCCTTCTCACTGAAATCAGTCAGGGAACTGATCTGATGGTCCCATCTGTAGCCTAGTCTCTCCTGATAACTCATAAATACTTGTTTAATCAGAACTCAAATTGATAAGAATTTGTAATAATCATCAATTGGAAAAATGCTTTTTACCTAAAAAAAGGACAGTGCAATAATAAAAACATTTAAATGTGTCCATAGTCTTCAACCCTTTCATACCTGGGGAGGTTTTGGGCCTTCATGATCAGAATATTTTTTTTGTTACTCAGTTCATCTCAAAATGTTTTTGTTTGGTCGTTAATTAGGTAATGTTGTAGGTCTCATTTATGTGAAAAAATACAAAAAGTTTTTTATGCTATATTTTTAACATAGCTTGTTCGATAACTTAAAAAATGAGTCCTCTATTTCTCCTGTGTATAGTCATGTCAAATATGTGTACATTGTGAAACATACAATGTTGCTATAGAGCCAAAACCCCATTTTAGCTTTATATGGATCACCCTTAGTTAGCTTTAGATGTAGCCTCTGTAGTTGGATTATAATAATCCATGTACAGACATTGTTTAGAAAAGGTTTTTTATTTTTTATTTTTGTTATAATTTGTTTCACATTTTATTGTTTTATTTTTTTACAATTTGCTTTATTAATTAGTTAATTTTAGTTTGTTTTTTTTTACTATGGGCACAGGTCAGTCGGGAACACATTATCTATGTGTTCCCTGCTATCACCATATATAGATCACTGAAAACAGTGATCTAATGGTAACAGCTCAGCCCACAGATCACCAGCAATCTGTATAGGACAGACATTGAATGGTTGAAGGGTTTTCTGTAACACAGAACTGATTATTTCTGTTCTGTGTCACAGTACAGTGTGACTGCCCAATTCTGCCAATGGCACTTTGTGCAGGATAACGTAGTGTCGTCAGACTCACAATGTAAATTAATGGTTTATGTCATTAGTCATTAATTTACATAGTGTGGTCTGGAAGGGGTTAATAGGAGCCACTGGTCCTAATTCCCAGTGTTGGCACCTGGACAAGTGGCTGTTAGTTATAGCCATACTTGATCTCCCCCTGCTTGAGAAACCCTGCAATTTTTCAGTGAAGGGGACCATAAATATATGGCAGTTTTTCTCATTGGCCTTCCAAATACTCCTATATTTGTACGTGATGTGGTTGGGAAGGGGTTAAATCTGAATCTTACGAGTAAATCTTAGAATGCACAAAGTTTCAAATGCCCTCAACACGTTCAGATACATTATCAGAATCAGCTGTCATGTGTGTATACAGGGGGCGTAACTACCATAGCGGCAGACCATGCGACTGCTATTGGGCCCAGAGTAAGAGGGGGCCCAGTCTTAGTTGGGATTATCTTTTCTTCTACTGGAGGTGAAAACTCGGTCAGGACTCTACCCTCTAAAGGAACAACTTTTAGCAAATGAGGCAGAGGATAAAGGGCCCAAGGGTCATTGAAAAGGGTTTAGGAGGAAACCCTTCTGTCCTGTGTGAGGGGCTTGGTTTGATCCTTGCTATGGGGCCCTTACTTCTCTATGTACACCACTGTGTGTGTACATGAGTAATAGGAGCACTATATCTGACCATTATATTACTTATTGGTCATGTTTAGCAGTTTTTTCCTATGTAGAACATGGGGGACATTCAAGACTGGGGTTCTTATATGCCAGTCTTGATCCTCTGGAATAAGACATGCCTAATTTATTACAAGGTGCATCTCTGGCACTTTGTGTGCCAGAAACTCAAATCTGCACCACTTCTGGTATATGTGGTTTAGGCATTATCCCTCCCACTAAGCCCCTGCCCTTTTTGATTGCCACTTTACAAAAGAAGCAGCTCATGAGGTCACAGATTATAGCACAAATCTGGCGGTCACCATAATTTGCAACTTTTTAATGCTCCTCTATATCTCTGATTCTGAGTTGTCTCTGAGCCTGTCAAGCTGTCGAAAGCTGCCTTACATTTAGAACTGGCGATGCGCCTCTTCATAACTATGGCGGATTCACCACCAGCTTTGGGCTTTAATAAAACTGGCGTCTAAAATATCTAATAAATGTGCCCAAAGTTTCTTATATTAGCCTGTAATATTGATTTTTGCAAAGTTGTGATAAAGCACAGTAAACATTTATGACTCTTCTCCCCTGGTAAGGTAGAATGCATTTGGAAAGTTTGTCACATTTGTTATGTTGCAGCCTTGTCCTAAAACAAAAGAAAATGAATCAGAATTTATTATGGGGGAATATTCGAAGTCGGTTTTGCTTGAGTCTGCGTTGGAGTACTTTAATTAATTTGTCTTATCCTTAACCCTTTCATGCTGAAAGGTAGTTAAAACCTTCCTGCCCAGGCCATTTTTTGCTA
This sequence comes from Rhinella marina, assembly GCA_900303285.1. Taxonomy (NCBI): domain Eukaryota; kingdom Metazoa; phylum Chordata; class Amphibia; order Anura; family Bufonidae; genus Rhinella; species Rhinella marina. The sequence goes on along the minus strand of ONZH01018553.1, from coordinate 60,991 downwards.
ATCTGACATGTGTCACTTCATGTGGTAATAACTTTGGAACGCTTTTACTTATCCAGGCCATTCTGAGATTGTTTTCTCGTCACATATTGTGCTTCACGATAGTAGTAAATTTGTGGCAAAATATTTCATTTTTATTTATAAAAAAATACCAAATTTAGCAAAAGTTTAGAAAAATTTGCAAATTTCCAAATTTAAATTTTTCTACTTTCAAAATACATAGTAATACCTCCAAAAATAGTTATTATTTTACATTCCCCATATGTCTTCTTTATGTTGGCATCATTTTATAAATGTCATTTTACTTTTTTCAGACGTTAGAAGGCATAGAAGTTTGGAAGCATTTTTTGGAATTTTCAACAAAATTTCCAAAACCATTTTTTAAGCACCAATTCAGATATAAAGTGATTTTGAAGGGCTTAAGTAATGGAAACCACCCATAAATGACCCCATTTTAGAAACTACACCCCTCAAATTATAAAAACACTGATGTTACAAACTTTGTTAACCCCTGAGGTGTTCCACAAGAATTAAGGGAAAATAGAGGTGAAATTTCAAAATTTCACTTTTTTGGTAGATTATTCATGTTAATAATTTTTTTTCTTGCAACACAGCAAGGGTTAACAGCAAACTAAACCTCAATATACATTACGCTGATTCTGCAGTTTACAGAAATACCCCATATGTGGTGGTAAACGTCTCTATGGGTTTGTGGCAGTGGTCAGAAGTAAAGGAGCGCCATACGGATTTTGGAGGCAGATTTTGCTAGAATGGTTTTTAGACACCATTTTGTAATTGAGAGACCCAGACGTACCCCTACAGTGGAAACCCTCAAAAAGTGACCCCATTTTGGAAACTACACCCTTCAAAGAATATATTAAGGGGGATACTGACCACTTTGACCCCCTAAGCGTTTTACGGAATTTGGAAACACTTGGCTGTGAAAATGAAAAGTTTAATTTCTTCCAATAAAATGTTGCTTTAACCCCAAATTTTTCATTTTCACAAGGGTTACCAGGAGAAAAGCACCCCATAAGTTTTTCCCCCATTTTCTCCTGAATACGGCAACACCCCATATGTGGTGGTAAACTGCTGTGGGGGCACATGGCAGGACTCAGAACAGAAGGAGTGCCATATAGATTTTGCAGAACAGATTTTGATGGATTGGTTTGCGGGAGCCATTGATTTTTATTTTTTGAGTTATTGTCTTATGTGGGGCTTATTTTTTGCGGGATGAGGTGATGTTTTCATTGGTACCATTTTGGGGTACATAAGACTTTTTTATTGCTTGGTATTACACTTTTTGTGAGTCAAGGTGGAAAAAAATAGCTGTTTTGGCATAGTTTTTTTTAATTTTTTTTTACAGCATTCACCTGAGGGCGCAAATCATTTGATATTTTTATAGAGCAGGTTGTTATGGACGTGGTGATACCCAATATGTCTAACTTTTTTATTTTTGGAAAGTTTTACACATTAGATTTATTTTTGAACAGAATAAAATCTTCTTTTTGTGTTGCCAATTTCTGAGAGCCATATTTTTTTTATTTTTCAGGCGATTGTCTCATGTAGGGTATCATTTTTGCGGGATAAGATGACGGTTTGATTGGTACCATTTTGGGTTAAATACGCCTTTTTGATCGCCTGCTATTACACTTTTTGTGAGGCAAGAGTGAAAAAAAATTGTTGTTTTGGCATAGTTTTTAAAAAAATGTTTTTGCAGCATTCACCTGGGGGGCCATTTCATGTAATATTTTTATAGAGCAGGTTGTTACGGACGTGGTGATACCCAATATGTCTAAATTTTTTATTTTTGGAAAGTTTTACACATTAGATTTATTTTTGAACAGAATAAAATCTTTTTTTTTGTGTTGCCATTTTCTGAGAGCCATATTTTTTTTATTTTTCGGGCGATTGTTTTAGGTAGGGTATCATTTTTGCGGGACAAGATGACGGTTTGATCGGTACCATTTTGGGTTAAATATGCCTTTTTGATCGCCTACTATTACACTTTTTCTGAGGCAAGAGGGAAAAAATGGTTGTTTTGGCATAGTTTTTTTTTTTTTTTGCAGCAGCAGCATTCACCTGGGAGGCCATCTCATGTAATATTTTTATAGAGCAGGTTGTTACGGACGTGGCGATACCCAATATGTTTAACTTTATTATTTTTGGAAAGTTTTATAATATCAGATTTATTTTTGAACAGAATAAAATCTTTTTTTTGTGTTGCCATTTTCTGAGAGCCATATTTTTTTATTTTTTGGGCGATTGTCTCAGGTAGGGTATCATTTTTTGTGGGACAAGATGACGGTTTGATTGGTACCCTTTTGGGTTAAATACGCCTTTTTGATCGCCTACTATTACACTTTTTGTGAGGCAAGAGGGAAAAAAATGGTTGTTTTGGCATAGTTTTTTTTTTTGCAGCAGCAGCAGCATTCACCTGGGAGGCCATCTCATGTAATATTTTTATAGAGCAGGTTGTTACGGACGTGGCGATACCCAATATGTCTAACTTTATTATTTTTGGAAAGTTTTACACATCAGATTTATTTTTGAACAGAATAAAATCTTTTTTTTGTGTTGCCATTTTCTGAGAGCCATTTTTTTTTATTTTTCGGGCGATTGTCTCAGGTAGGGTATCATTTTTGCGGGACAAGATGATGGTTTGATTGGTACCATTTTGGGTTAAATACGCCTTTTTGATCGCCTACTATTACACTTTTTGTGAGGCAAGAGGGAAAAAAATGGTTGTTTTGGCATAGTTTTTTTTTTTTGCAGCAGCAGCATTCACCTGGGAGGCCATCTCATGTAATATTTTTATAGAGCAGGTGGTTACGGACGTGGCAATACCCAATATGTCTAACCTTTTTATTTTTGGAAAGTTTTACACATTAGATTTATTTTTGAACAGAATAAAATCTTTTTTTTGTGTTGCCATTTTCTGAGAGCCATATTTTTTTTATTCTTCGGGCGATTGTCTCAGGTAGGGTATCATTTTTTGCGGGACAAGATGACGGTTTGATTGGTACCATTTTGGGTTAAATACGCCTTTTTGATCGCCTACTATTACACTTTTTGTGAGGCAAGTGGGAAAAAAATGGTTGTTTTGGCATAGTTTTTTTTTTTTTTGCAGCAGCATTCACCTTGGAGGCCATCTCATGTAATATTTTTATAGAGCAGGTGGTTACGGACGTGGTGATACCCAATATGTCTAACTTTTTTATTTTTGGAAAGTTTTACACATTAGATTTATTTTTGAACAGAATAAAATCTTTTTTTTGTGTTGCCATTTTCTGAGAGCCATATTTTTTTTATTCTTCGGGCGATTGTCTCAGGTAGGGTATCATTTTTGCGGGACAAGATGGCGGTTTGATCGGTACCATTTTGGGTTAAATACGCCTTTTTGATCACCTGCTATTACACTTTTTGTGAGGGAAGGTGACCAAAAAATGGCTGTTTTAGCACTGTTTATTTTGTTTTTTTTTTACTGCGTTCACCTGGCGGGGTGGATGATGTGATATTTTTATAGAGCCGGTCGATACGAACGCGGCGATACCTAATATGTATACTTTTCTTTTTTCCCCTTTTTTTTACAATTTTTTTTACTTTATTTTGTTTTTTACTTTTATTTTTTTATTTTTTTTCATGAAACTTTTATTTTTTTGTATAACTTTATTTTTTTTTACTTTTTTCACTTTTTATTTTTTACTTTTTTTCACTTTATTTTTTTACACTTTTTGACTCAGACCCAGTTGGTTCTTGCAAGTCCAGTGGGTCTGAGGGCTGTATAACACACTGCAGTACACTGTATAGTGTACTGCAGTGTATTTTCATTCATAGTAAGCCTGATCAGACTCCTGCCTTTAGCAGGAGCTTGATCAGGCTTAGCTATACCATGGCAAGCCAAACGGCTGTGAAAGCGTCTGGTTGCCATGGTAACCATCGGGACGCTGCCACAGCAGAGCAGCGTCCCGATGGAGGAGGGAGGGAGCTCCCTCCCTCTGTGATCCCATCAAGCATCGGGTTGCTGCCACGGCACAGCAGCAACCCGATGGGAGAGGTAGGGAGCTCCCTCCCTGTTAACCCCTTCAATACAGCGGTCCCTATGGACCGCGGCATGGAAGGGGTTAAACGGCTGACATTGGTGCCAGCACCGATGTCAGCAGTTTGAAGCAAGAGTATCAGCTGTATGCTGATTGCCCTGTCCCCCCCCTCCCCTCTCGGCCATCCTATTATGGGCATAAATTATGATGTTGAGGGGGGTGGGGGTGGGGGGGATAATAAACATATTTTTAACAAAATAAAAAATTCTGGGGCTCCTTATCGTCGCCCCAAAGCAGGAACATTAGTCTACGTCGCTGCTGCACAAAGCCCGGCAAGCAGCGACGTAGATTTACCGTCGGCGGTCGTGAAGGGGTTAAATCAGTGGCGTAGCTACCGGGGGGGCAGGGGGGGCGACGGCTCCGGGCCCAGTGACTCAGGGGGGCCCAGAATCAGGCGAATACAAGTGAGCGCTTCCATTATGGAAGCGCTCACTTGTATTTAGGGACCCCCATCAGACCTCAGATCAGCCCACCCAGCCACATAGGATTAAAATAAAAAACCTTACTTACCTGTTCTGCGCTGGGCTGCCCTCCGGTCCGCGCTCTGCTCTCTTCCCTGGTGGCGCGCACTATGACCTGACGCTGCACGCAGCGTCAGGTCATAGTGTGCGCGGGCCAGGGAAGAGAGCAGAGCGCGGACCGGAGGGCAGCCGCAGCGCAGAACAGGTAAGTAAGGTTTTTTATTTTAATCCTATGTGGCTGGGTGGGCTGATCTGAGGTCTGATGGGGGCACAATACGCTGATCTGAGGTCTGATAGGGGCACAGTAGGCTGATATGAGGTCTGATGGGGGCACAATACGCTGATCTGAGGTCTGATGGGGGCACAATACGCTGAACTGAGGTCTGATGGGGGCACAATACGCTGATCTGAGGTCTGATGGGGGCACAGTAGGCTGATATAAGGTCTGATGGGGGCACAGTCTGCTGATCTGAGGTCTGATGGGGGCACAATACGCTGATCTGAGGTCTGATGGAGGCACAATACGCTGATCTGAGGTCTGATGGGAGCACATTAAGCTGATCTGAGGTCTGATGGGGGCACAATACGCTGATGTGAGGTCTGATGGGGGCACAGTAGGCTGATGTGAGGTCTGATGGGGGCACAATACGCTGATCTGAGATCTGATGGGGGCACAATACGCTGATCTGAGGTCTGATGGGGGCACAATACGCTGATCTGAGGTCTGATGGGAGCACATTAAGCTGATCTGAGGTCTGATGGGGGCACAGTAGGCTGATGTGAGGTCTGATGGGGGCACAGTAGGCTGATGTGAGGTCTGATGGGGGCACAATACGCTGATCTGAGATCTGATGGGGGCACAATACGCTGATCTGAGGTCTGATGGGGGCACAATACGCTGGTCTGAGGTCTGATGGGGCACAATAAGCTGGTCTGAGGTCTGATGGAGGTACAATACGCTGATCTGAGGTCTGATGGGGGCACAATACGCTGATCTGAGGTCTGGTGGGGGGCACAATACGCTGATCTGAGGTCTGATGGGGGCACAGTAGGCTGATGTGAGGTCTGATGGGGGCACATTCTGCTGATCTGAGGTCTGATGGGTGCACAATATGCTGATCTGAGGTCTGATGGGGCACAATACGCTGATCTGAGGTCTGATGGGGGCACAGTAGGCTGATGTGAGGTCTGATGGGGGCACAGTAGGCTGATCCGAGGTCTGATGGGGGCACAATACGCTGATCTGAGATCTGATGGGGGCACAATACGCTGATCTGAGGTCTGATGGGGGCACAATACGCTGATGTGAGGTCTGATGGGGGCACATTCTGATGATCTGAGGTCTGATGGGGGCACATTCTGATGATCTGAGGTCTGATGGGGGCAGGGGACTGTTAGTTTAGTGATGTAAAAACTGGGGACAGGTTTCCTTTAACATAGGAGTCCCGTTGTTTTTTAATCCTATTACTCCTATATTTTACTGCATTATATGGTAGTGTATTTACAGTAGGGTAGGTAGAAAGTCTATTGTACTGTACTTAACAGCATAGATTATCTAGCAGTTTATATAGTCATCTTTCTAATACAATATTATAACCACAACTAGTAGTATGTGCCTGTGAAGTTGGAAACGTGCGTTTGGGAAGCCAAGTGGGGGGCCCACTCAAGTATGTTTCGCCCCCCCTGTGCTGAACCTCTAGCTACGCCTCTGGGTTAAATATAACGCTTTTGTCAAGATAAGCTACTCCAGTCTTCCTACTCCGGCCTCCTACTGGAGAGAGATTGTCTCGGTGATAAATCTGGAGTGAAGCTCACCACTAAGGGAGAGTTCACATCATCATTTCATTTTCTGTTCTGATCCATCAGAAAAACAGTAAAAAAAAAGGATCATATGCATCAGTTAGGGCTTACGCACACGACCGTTGTTTTGCAATCTGCAAAAAACTGATACCGGCGTCCAGCGGTATCAGCGGACAATAATAGGACATGTTCTATCTTTTTGCAGAAGGGACATGCAGACATACGGACATAGAATGCACACGGAGTCATTTCCTTTTTTGCGGCCCAATTGAAGTGAATGGTTCCGTGTATGAGCCGCAAAAAAAACCCCAAAAAAACAGAACAGACATGGACAAAAAATATGTTCGTATGCATGAACCCTTATGCACATTTAGCATCTGTTTGAGCCTGCATGCAGTACTTTTTTTCTGTCTAAAAAACGGATCTCAGGTGGAATTGGCTCAAACAGATGCCAAATATGCAACAGGATCTGTTTTTTGATGTATTGTGATTGGTTGCTATGGGCAACTAGGCCAGTTTTCCTTTACACCAGTTGTGATAAATATCCCTCATATATGTATTGTTTCAGTCCTCTCTGACTATTATTGCCCTAGTAATAATATAATAACAGTATCCCTGTACTGGAACCGCCACATTCCCTGGTCACACTTCACCATGACACCCTTCCATGACCGTTGACACATAAAGTCCTGCATTTAAAGAGGTTTTATAAATTTGGCAATTAAATGTTATTCTTTGTATAATAAAAAATGACAGTATACATTGTGTATCAGTTCAATAGGATTCTTCATTGTTTAATTCCAGTGCAGGAGAAATTCTGATTATAGTACAGTTATCACCATCACATGACATCACTGGACTGGACAGATTTTAATAGATGCCTAAATAACTGCAAGCAGAATAACTGACACAGGAACTGTACTGGAAAGAAATATAGCTTTCTTTCAGCAATATGTAATGTTTATTCCTAAAACTGCGATACTCCTGGATTAATCTGTCCAATTTCATATCTATAGTACAATGCATGGATATTTATGTGTTATCTCACGTATGAGTGATGAAAACCTTGCAAGTCATCTTTGCTTTTCTCCATGATCCCTTCTATATAATAAAATGCTTGAATACTGGAACTTCAGTTGGAGGCCAGGAGGAAATTTATGATATGCTTATATGTAGGCTTTGTATGCACATTTGATGATCACTCATCCAACATGTAAGTCATTGAGATGCTCCATATTTATCAAGCGGCTGAAACAAATTTTTTTTCGTTTTGAAATTTGTCTTAAGAGGCAGTTCCAAAGGCACATAGTGTTTTTCACATTTTATTTTCTCTTTTCTTTGTTGTTTCATTATAGTAACATCAGTCTTGCATTTCTATTTACATCTGAAATCATGTGGATTGTATATTTTGTGTTTACCTGTCTCTGTGGCAACGGGATCTTGTGCGCCTGATGTGGGCCTTGGAGGGCAGGCTGGATCGCCGATAGTTATGTGACTTGCGGTCCACTCCTCCCTCTGACGCTGTCGGTGCTGCTGCGGTGACAAGGCACTCACGCCAGATACTTACCATCTATGTTTTGATGTTTTTTGCGCCAAAGTATATAATGATGCCATTGTCAAAGCACCTTTGACACCTGAAGAAGCTGAGAAAGAGGGAAACGTGTGTCGAGGCATTTTTCTGGCCATTTATGAGCTCTCTTCCACTGATCATGTCTACAAGTGAGCCCAGTAGGTGAAAATATTGGAGATGAGTGATTACTTGATAGCCTGTATCCACTATGGGACATCTTCTGTGAATGATTATGTAATGGAATATTGGCTATATAGACTATATATAAATATGCCTCACTGTCCATTATGAATATGTAGACTATATTACATTCTAGGTTATTATGAACTGAAATCTATTACCTAAGTGTACCCAATAATCGCAAATGCAACTTAATTGAGCTGAAGTCCATAGCTTACGTCTTGTGTATCCTCTGTGGTGCTATAGAAATAAATTTTAAGCGCTCAAGAGCTACTTTCAAGGAATATGTTTCCTGCATTCACGTCTATTGCTGTTATTACTACCCTATTATTAGATTTTTAGCCAAATCGAGCCAACAATTGAAATGCCACATGCGCTGTTGGACCTAAATGCTTTGTGATGAATATGAAATCAATAGCAAGATGCTCCACTGTGTTGTAAAAGAGTTTATTAATGAATGAATTAATAACCACATTATGGGTCCAGCCACTGTCTCCTGTCTGTCTCGCCCTGGTGTCTCAAAGAGACGTTATACGCTGTGCTAATAGTGCCCCCCTTATTTCAGGGAGGGCAAGCTCAGTAATAGGACATGAGGAATCAATGATGTCCTTGTCTGTTCACAAGTGATAATGATAACAAATGGCTCAGCAGTGATTACAGCTGTCCATGTCAGTCTCCCAACACACTGATTGACTTGCTTTTCTGGGATGGGACTTAATAGAAAAATCCTGTATTGACCCACAGTCAATAAAGAAAAGGAAGTCGATAGTCATTAAAAAAAAAAAAAGACATCATTGTTGAGGTGTGGGCAGGAAAGCAATGACGAAAAGGTGACCTGATAACAGCACTATGAAAGAAATCCTTAAAGTGAAGGTTATGTGTAGACCTAATGTGCAGGAAAAATGAGGGAATCTCTGGTATGCTATCCCGACCGTTAGCTAGCATACATAAGTGATCTGAATATTTTGTAAGGCTGCAGAGGGAGTTTCACATGTAGATTAGGCACTGTTTGGTGTATACTTACAGCATATCCACTATTGAGTTACTTCAGACTTACAATATACACTGGTAATTGTGTACGCCATACAGTCAAATACATCTGCTATTGATTTCCATAGTAAAAAAAATTATACTGCAGAGGAATCTGGGGTCTGTTAAACAGGGGGTCTCTATTAGTTTAGGGTGTTTGGAAGAATCTGTATTTATTTACGGGTCTATATTTTTAGGCATGGGCAGACTGACCATGCACAGAGGGCCACTCAAGCCCTCTTCTTGGCCCCCAGCCAGGTACATAAAGATCTGATGCTCTCAGTGAGGTATTGCAGGCCCCACCTACTTGTGTTGTCCTCTTATTAAGATCTGGCCATGGTTGTGATGCCTTCCCCATTCATTAAAGGGGTTGTCCCACAAAAAATATTCTACAGTTTTCAAACCAGCACCTGGATCCGAATACATTTTTAATTGCACATAATTAACCCCTTAATGACCAGGCCATTTTGCACCTTCTTGACCAGACTTATTTTTGAAAATCTGACATGTATCACTCTATGTGGTAATAACTTTGGAACACTTTTCCTTATCCAAGCCATTCTGAGATTGTTTTCTCGTGACACATTGTACTTCATGACAGTCATAAATTTGAGTCAATATATGTCACCTTTATTTATGAAAAAAATCCCAACTTTACCAAAATTTTTGAAAAATCCACAATTTTCAAAATTTCAATTTCTCTGCTTTTAAAATTGCAAGTGATACCTTATAAAATATTTATTATTTAACATTCCCCATATGTCTACTTTATGTTTGCATCATTTTGTAAATGTCATTTTATTTTTTTGGGACGTTAGAAGGCTTAGAATTTTAGAGGCAATTCTTACAATTTTTAAGAAAATTTCCAAAACCCACTTTTTAAGGACCAGTTCAGGTCTGAAGTCACTTTGTGGGGCTTACATAGTAGAACCCCCATAAATGATCCCATTTTGAAAACTACACCCCTCAAGTTACTTAACACTGATTTTATAAACTTTGTTAACCCTTTAGGTATTCCACAAGAATTAAAGGAAAATGGAGATGAAATTTCTAAATTTCACTTTTTTGGCAGATGTACCATTTTAGTCCATTTTTTCATTAACACGTCTAAGGTTAACAGCCAAACAAAACTCAAATATTTATTACCCTGATTCTACGGTTTACAGAAACACCCCACATGTGGTGGTAAACAGCTGTATGGGCGCATGGCAGGGCGCAGAAGGAATGGAGCGCCATATGGTTTTTTGAAGTCAGATTTTGCTGGACTGGTTTTTAGATACCATGTCCCATTTGAAGCCCCCCAGATGCACCCTATAGTACAAACAATCAAAAACTGATCCCATTTTGGAAACTACGGGATAAGATGACAGTTTTATTGGTAATATTTTGGGTTACATATGATTTTTAATCGCTCTATATTATTTTTTTTTGGGAGGCAAGGTAACCAAAGAATGGATGTTTTGGTACTGTATTTATTTTTTGTTTTTTAGAATGTTTATCTGACAGGTTAGATCATGTGGTATTTTTATAGAGCAGGTTGTTACGGATGCGATGATATCAAATATGTCTACTTTCTTTGTTTGTTTGTTTCAGTTTTACATAATAAAGCATTTTTGAGAAAAAATATGTTTTTGTGTCTCCATTTTCTGAATGCCATATCTTTTTTATTTTTCTTCCGATCGTCTTGTGTAGGGGCTCATTTTTTGCAGGAAGAGTTGAAATTTTTATTGGTACCATTTTTGGGTAAATATGATTTTTTGATTATTCATTATTACACTTTTTGGGGCAAGGTGACCCAAAAATTGGTAATTTTGGCACAGCTTTAATTTATTCATTTTTACTGCGTTCACCTGAGTGGTTAGGTCATGTGAGATTTTTGTAGTGCAGGTTGTTACGGACGTGGCAATACCGAACATGTGTACTTTTTTAAATTTATTTAAGGTTTACACAATAATATCATTTTTGAAAGAAAAAAAATCATGTTTTAGTGTCTCCATAGTCTGAGAGCTGTAGTTTTTTTTATTTTTTGGGCGATAATCTCAGGTAGGGGCTAATTTTTTGCGGGATGAGATGGCGGTTAGATTGGTACTATTTTGGGAGGAATACGCCTTTTTGATCGCTTGGTATTACGCTTTTTGTGATGTAAGGTGACAAAAAATGGCTTTTTTGACATAGTTTTTATTTTATTTTTTTTACTGTGTTCATCTGAGGGGTTAGGCCATGTGAGATTTTTGTAGAGTAAGTTGTTACGGACGCGGCGATACCTAACATGTCTAGGGTATTTTATTATTTTATTTATTTTTACTCAGTTATAAATGTGCATATATGGAAAAAAATGATTTTTTTTTTACGTTTTTCATTTTTTTTTTACACCTTTTTGACTCAGACCCACTTGGTTCTTGAAGATCCAGTGGATCTCATGTCTCTATAATACACTGCAGTACACTATATAGTGTAATGCAGTGTATTTTTACTTTACACACTAAGGGCTCATGCACACGACCGTATGTATTTTGCGGTCCGCAAAAATGGATCCGCAAAAAAAACGGATGACATACGTGTGCATTCCGTATTTTGCAGAACGGAACAGCTGGCCCCTAATAGAACAGTACTATCTTTGTCCGTAATGCGGACAATAATAGGACATGTTCTACTTTTTTGCGGAACGGAAATACGGACATACGGAATGCACACGGAGTACCTTCTGTTTTTTTTACGGACCCATTGAAGTGATTGGTTCCGCATACGGTCCGCAAAAAAACCGGAACGGACGCGGAAAGAAAATACGTTCGTGTGCATGAGCCCTAAGCCTGATCAGGCTCCTGCCTTTAGCAGGAGCCTAGTCAGGCTTGATATACCATGGCAAGCCGGATGGTGTCCGGTTGCCATGGTAACCATCGGGACGCTGCCACAGCAGAGCAGCATCCCGATGGGAGGGGGAGGAAGCTCCCTCCCTCTCCTCTGGCCACACCATCGGTGCGCTGGCAGCACACTGCAGCGCCCAATGGGGGAGGGAGCTTCCTCCCTGTTAACCCCTTCCATGCCGTGGTCCCTACGGATCGCGGCATGGAAGGGGTTAAACGGCCGACATCACTGCCAGCAGCGATGTCGGCCGTTACATTAGATTGTCAGCTGTATGTTACAGCTGACAATCTAATACCGCTCGCCATCCTGAAACTTGGGGGGAATAAACTGGGGAAGGGGGGGCTAATACTTACCAGCGGCAGCGGAGGACGGCGGGTGGCGGGTGGGCGGTAGCTTGGGGGTCCGCTCGGTCATCCTGAAATATTAAAACAAGCAGCGCAGCCCCGATGTCCTCAAGGACATCGGGGCTGCGCTGCTAAACTCTGCGATTGGTCAGTCAAATCTGACTGACCAATCGCAGGGGTTCTAAGGCAGGGACCACTGTGATTGGTCCCCTGCCGGGTGTCCGGACAGCTCTGCTGTCCGTGACACCCGTTTACAAGCAAGTGTCACCGCAAGTGTACTTGTGGTGACACTTGGAGCTCATGACGTACTGTGCACGTCATGATGCGGTAACTAACACCACATCATGATGTACATAGTACGTCATCAGTCACTAAGGGGTTAAACATTTAGCATAGCCACTGAGTTATTCAATAATATGTATCTGTATAGCGCCACCTGCTATTTGCTCTTTTCCTTATTTCTTTGACCTGTTCACTGATAAGGCCGCACATGCTCAGTTTCATCCTTCAGCTGCCTCCTGAGCTGTGATAGGGAGAGCTGGGACACACACCCTGAGCTGTGGTAGGGAGAGCTGAGACACGCCTCCTGAGCTGTGATAGGGAGAACTGGGACACACCCCCTGAGCTGCAGCAGAAAAGACACACCCCTTGAGATGTCAGCTTGATATAAATCTAGCAGAGCAATGAATAAGGAGATCTCTGGATCCATGTGAGGTACAGGGCTGGTTCTAGCTTTGTTAGAAAGAGGTTGTCATGTACTATATGATGTCTGATTTTCATTTTTTACATTATTCATGGGATAACCCCCTTAAGTGATGTAGAAGAACATAAATCCATACCACAGGTTTGTCCCTTTTCTGAGGGTGTCAAAGGTTGTCATTAATTTGTATTCCCAGACCTTCCTGCCTCTCAGAGATTTGAAATGACATTTTAATACTAAAATTTGTATGTCTCTGATGTCATAGTCTCACTACAAAATGCTTTGGAACATGAAGATCGACCTTCTTTTATTGTATGATGATGAGCAGTCATTCTTGCTTTTGGCGTCTTCCCTATTTTACCTACATAAAGACCCCTGGTAGGACATTTAGTACATACAACTTAGTAGACTAAGGACTCTCAGATTTCACCCTCTCTATCTACTGGCTAACGCAATACAAAGAATCTTTGAGACCTTATAAACCTTATTTGTATTGATTTTGACTTCTAAATCCTCTCCCCTCATGGAGGATGTTAAAATCTGTGGATGTGGATTCACTGTGGCAACCAACCATGATGGTTAAGGTACTTTCACACCTGCGTCAGGGGACTCCGGCAGGCTGTTCACCCGCCGGAACAGCCTGCCGGAGTCCCCTGACGCATGTGTGAAACTAGCCTTAGCTGTTACTGAATTGAATGAGGCCGTGAGCCGCAAGATACGGTTGGAAATAGGACATGTCCCATCTTTTGGGGTGTGGAGGTGCTACAAAGCACTTCTGTGGGCTTTCGGGTCCTTACCTCTACATCACAAAAGATAAGACATGTCTTATCTTTTGCCATATCTTGCGAATTGCAGACCCATTCAAGTCAGTAGGTCTGGATCCGCAGCATGGAGTGCAAACGGCCAGTGCCCATGCATTGTGGACTGCTATTTGCGGTCCACAGCACTGACACAGAACCCCTATGTATGTGGGCATGAGACTTAGGAAGACAGCCAGGTATATAGAGGAACAGCCAATGAGCCATTGGATACAGCAGATTCCAGGAGAAGGTTAACTCCCAAAATGCTGAATCAGAACTTAGATACAATGAACAACTTAGCTTCTGCCACGTCATTCCCTCCATGGCTGAATCTGTGCCCTCTTATTTACCAGACATCAAGCATTCCATACACTGTACAGATCCCCTGGGGAGGGGGGGGTAATTATAATAAAAAACATTCAGTAGAGAAACCTTTTGGATATTGTGCCTAGGCACTAGGTTTCTTATAGGATTAAACTACAAAATGGATTTGCCACATATACTGAGCTATATTAGCACCTCCATTGCCACCTTTCATCATGCAAGCTCTTATCTCTATCATTAATGTGGAATCCTAATCAGTTTTTCTATGCACCCTGAAGAGGGCTTTGTGCGCGGACGTAGTTCAGTATTGCTTTTAAATAGTTTATACAAGCATAGACAAATATACCATGAACCAGAGCTCTGTAAACAGTCAGAAATGCGTGGGTTATGGGTGAACTACTGTACAACAAATTTTAAACAAAAGATGAAATAAAGATAATTGTGATTTTAAAATCTCTGGACTTGACTTCTTGATCTTGAGTAAAGGGTCTGAATTCTTATGTCAATGCAAGATTTTAGTTTTTCTTTTTCAATAAATTAGCAAAAATTTTAACATTCTGTTTTCACTTTCTCAGTATGTGGTATTGAGTGCAGATTGTTGGCGAAAACTTGATTTTTAAAATTTTTTTAGCACAAAGCTGCAACATCACAAAATGTGGAAAAAAAGTGAAAGGGTCTGAAGACTTTTTGAATGTCCTGTATATCTCTTTTGATAGTTTTGCAAAAATCTAGAAAAAGGTCTCAGGGTACTGCTAGACACTACATTTTTCTTTGTTTTTATTTTTTGGGTCGTAAAAAAAAATTCAAGCATTCATTGTCAATGGGGACAAAACGTAACTGAACAGAATGGAATGCTCCAAAATGCATTCCGTTCCATTTGGTTGCATTCTCATACCGGAGAGCAAACTGCAGCATGCTGAAGTTTTTTTTCCGTCATGGGATGCGGAGCAAGACGGATGGGGACGGATCCGTTTAACTCTGACACAATAGAAAATGGATCCATCCCCCGTTGACTTTCAATGGAGTTCATGACGGATCCGTCTTGGCTATGTTAAAGATAATACAACCGGATCTGTTCATAACGGATGCAGGTGGTTGTATTATCAGTAACAGAAGCGTTTTTGCTGAACCCTGTCGGATACAGCCTAAAGGGGAAAATACCAGATAAAAGCCACAAAGGGGGAAAAATAAAAACACTAGGAAATTGTCTTAGAATGCCTCCATGAAAAACACAGTGTTCTATTGGTCGCCATGTAACATCTGGGCATGATGGATGATCTTTATAAAAAAATAGCCAACAAAAATGCAGAATTTTTTATAAAGTAAAACACCTTAAAGGGAAATTATCTTTACTGAATTTGTAATTTTTGGGATGCAAAAAACAATTGTAAAGTACACCATTTTAGCAAGCGGCACCACATTTATAATGCCAAGTGCATTATTTTGATACATTTGCCC
This sequence comes from Rhinella marina, assembly GCA_900303285.1. Classification (NCBI taxonomy): domain Eukaryota; kingdom Metazoa; phylum Chordata; class Amphibia; order Anura; family Bufonidae; genus Rhinella; species Rhinella marina. Next base: position 45,363 of record ONZH01018553.1, on the reverse strand, counting down.
CATTTTTTCAAACACAAAATTATACATTCAGTGGCACTAAAAATATGGCATTAGGGCCATTATGATGATAACGTGATGTTTTATGCTGCTATGTAGCCATCTGTTCCCCTTTGTTTCATCATTTACCTGAAAACGCACACACACACACAAAAACTATTGGGATTATCAAATAACACTGGCGCAGTAGATATATCTTGAAAAATAAATGAAACAAAGGGAAATTCTCATTAAAATATAATCTTGTTTTGCACAGACTTCTCCAGCATTCATCACTGTGTGTACTTTTCTCTACAAATGAATTTATAATTCTCATTTAAGTATAGCAGTATTGACTTATAGATTCAAAATTCCCTTGCCTTGTTCTGTCTTGTCAAGAAGAAATGTAGATTAATTATTTTATTGTTGCCATTTGTTCGGTTACAACACAGAAAAGCTCATTTTTACCCCGTGTCTCCTCCCTAAGCCGGCTCATGGCTAAAACTCCTGTGACCTTGTGTTTTCAATGTCATTAATCTAAATGCAGAAGGCCAGGCAAGGTCCCCAGCCAGCGTCTATCTAGTATATGAAGCCACTATTGCATTTCATGGTACACTGCCATCAAACTAAATGTCTGGGATTTCTGCATCCACCTTATGCCCATCACATGCAGCAGACTTGCCTGGTGGGTATTCCTAAGCCCTGGGAGATCCAGCAGATTGATTGACTAAGGGATTTGTTACCGAGAACGTTGCTTGATCACAATAATTCAATCATGTTAGATTAACAACATTAATTACACTCATTACATGGGTTTAGCACAAATCCAAGAAATAAAGCATTCACTGTTTACAACATCAGAGGTAAGTCATTCATCGAAGGGTCATAAATGGATTGAAGAATGTTCAGACTGTAGGCACGAAGAATATTTTCTTTGGGTCCTGTTGTGGGTGACATTTTCGGTCACCTGTGTTGAGCAGCCTGCTGCTTGCTGATCAAATCTTCCATGCAGCACATAAAATTCTTCTTCCATCAGATTATACACTGCTCGTTTCCAGAGGTTATGACCACACTACAAGCCAGCAGCGTTGGTCGTGCTTGCACACTATAGGAAAAAGCGCTGGACTCTGGTTGCTGTGACCATGGGAGGACACATAGACACGCATGTGCAGCAGCATCCGTCCCGGCCGCCTCGTATCTGTGCTGTAGCTATGGTCGTAATCCCTGGATACGAGTAGTATATAATGTGATGGAAAAATGAATCCAGCCAGCAAAGGAGACAATATGGACAATCACTATACATTAGTAAGTGCTTTGTATTAACTTTCTCTACATGATAAATGCCATTTGCTGAAGTGAGACAACTCCCGAAGGTCAGGTGTCTATCGCACCCTGGAATCTGTACACGCGCACACTGCTGGCATGTACTGATGTATGGCACTGCACAGGCAGAAGAACACATTGCTTCTCCTGCTTGTGCCAGCTCCGCTCTAAAGCCTGGCAAAGATGTGCACAAGATTTCACGAGGGATCTTCAATTAACATAGCCGTGGCAGCACTCAAATGGATAAGGTAAGTATTTTTTTTTTAAATGAATAACCCCTGTGAGCCCTATTTTTTTTTAAATCTCAGATGCAGCGATCAGCGATGACCGCGGCATCTGAGGGGTTCAATGACAGGGAGCTGCACAGTCACCGTTCCCCATCATTGCACCTGCTACTTACAAAGAAATGTGCTTTGTGACTAAGTAATTCGTCAGGTAGTGAAATTGGCAAAGCAGCCAAATTGAAGTTTTCATACTGTAAATTCTCTCATTTCTAATCGCATCCCATTTTGTCTCTTAACTGCAAAAAAACCCCACAAAGTTAGGCCTCATGCACACAAACGTATTTTGTTTCCGCGTCAGTTCCATTTTTTTTGCGGATAGGATGCAGACCCATTTATTTCAATGGGTCAGCAAAAAATGCGGCACACCGTGTGCTATCCGCATCAGTATGTCCGTTCCGTAGCCCCGCAAAAAAAATAGAACATGTCCTATTCTTGTCCGTTTTGCGTATTTGACCGAAGAATACATATGGTCGTGTGCACGTAGCCTAAGTCAGCACATCTTATAAAGTAAAGTATCTGCACAAATACGCGTCTCTGTGTCTGAAAATATAAAACCAAGCGTAATGCAACAGTACTCTGCAAACACTGAATATATGAACTGATGCTAAATTCATTTTATAAAATGAATATGATGTACTTTGCAAATATACTTTAATCAAAATCATTTGTGTGCATGGGATCTAGGGCAGTGAAAGAGTTAATGTCGGTATCCTTGGTGATCGTGCTTAGTAAAAGAGTTAGGCCTCATGCACACGAACATTTGCCACAGACGGATCCAGACCCATTCAACTTGAATGGGTCTGTGATCCGACTGAACTGCAAAAAAATAGAACATGTTTTATTTTTTTGTGGTGCTGAGGCATGACAGAAACCCCATGGACAGGGGCATAACTACCATAGCGGCAGACCATGCAACTGCTATGGGGCCCAGGGCAAGACGGGGCCCAGTCTTAGTTGAGAATATCTCTTCTACTGGGGGTGAAAGCTTGGTCAGGACTCTACTCTCTATAGGAACAACTTTTAGCAAATGAAGCAGTGGGAAAATGGCCCAAGAGTCATTAAAAGGGTTTTTTGTTTTTTTTAAATCAAATCATTTTTACTGTTTTATCAAACAAAAAAATTGAAAAAAACAAAACAAAACATACAAAAGAGAAGTATGCATTGATTACAAATAGAGGTGAGCGAATCTATTTGCCACTTTGTAGATGTGTATCGAATCCTCCATTTTTCCTACGCCGAAGCGAATCCAGATTTTTTCGTAAATGTTCTAAATGTTCTAAAATGTTTGTATTATTCGTAAATGTTCTAAAACTTTGAACCCTAACGCTACGTACGCTACATACACAACGTACGCATTCTTCTTACCCGCTCCCCCGGCCCCCCTTTAGAAGCGGGAAAAAACAGCCCGGCCCACCGGGAACTAACTATTTGCACGTATAGGGAGTGAAGACTCCTCCCTCATTACTACGCCCTCCTCTCTAGTTCAAGCCAATGGTGAACAAGATCCAGAGTCAGACCACAGCAAACAGCATGGTGAAAGAACTGTGACCCAAGTGGGCAGAGATGGTCTTTGGAGACGAGTACCCCTCACCGGCTCCTGACTCCATATTCGCCTTGCCTGCTGGTGCGGCTGGTGCAGCGGAGGTGGCTGGTACGTCCACTTCGCCGCCCAGGAGGAGAACAACACCTTTCATTCGGCAGAACCTGATTGTGCCAGCATCGGTGACGGCCCACGCCCAGACCCTAAGAAATTACAAGAATGCAGTGGAGGACTGGGTCATATAAGTACTGGAACATCCAAGGCCGGGAGACCCTACACTGGAGCGGCAAAAGCGAACCGTCCTGTGGTTTTCTGTGGAGCGGTCTGGCTTCCTGGCGGATGACGAGAAAGGCAAGGAGTACTTTGTGGGCCACAGGTCAGTGAAACGACCATACCTGCCCCAAGCCGGGAGATCCTACACTGCCTGCCCCAGGCCGGGAGACCCTACACCGTACCTGCCCCAGGCCGGGAGACCCTACAATGGAGCAGCGAAAGCGAACCGTCCTGTGGTTTTCTGTGGAGCGAGGCTCTGGCTTCCTGGCGGATGACGAGGATGGCAAGGAGTACTTTGTGGGCCACAGGTCAGTGAAACGGCCGTACCTGCCCCAAGCCCGTCACAGCCTGTACGTGGGGGATCAGGTGGAATACACCCCAATGGCATCCCTGAAAGGCCCCTTTGCTACTGGGGTCACCATATTACCTAAGCCCCGGGTCTCTGTATCACTACCTGAAGCTTGGCCAGAGGAACCACCAGGCGAAGTACCAGTGCGCTGCCTTCAGGAGTCACCAGATGGCACCCTCCATTTCAGGGAGAAGCCACAGTTGGAGCCTCTGAACCCTGGACTGCCAGTGCCACCACCATCACAGTCCTTTCAGCTAGGTCAGCTGACGACTTCATCGTTTACGTTCCAGTCCACGGTGATCCACCAGGACCAACTACCCTGGAAGATGAAGCCAGCAGCAGCCAGGAGAGCTGGGGCTTCTTCTCTGGGTGCAACCTTGCCTCAACCACTGCAGCCAGAAGTCCTCACCCCTGCTGTCCCGGCAGGAGAATCTGGAAAAGTAAAGGCGCAAGTGGCTGCAGTGCTCACCAGCATGACCACCACCATGGTTCCACCATGGCAGCGAGCTTGGCATGCAGGAGGCAGGAGCGTCCTCTGATGTCATTCAGCAGTAGCTCAAGCTACTGGCTGAGTGATTTAAAGGACACCTCAGCAGGACCTATGGGAGCCACACCATGGACTGCATCTAATGGGTGAGAGCTAGTTAGCACTTGTTTTGTTTAGTTTGTATTGCCCCCTGTTTGACTCTCACCGAGATGGACATGGCTTGTCAGGATGTCAGGACCCCCCCCCCATTCTGCAGAAAAGTCCCAGTTGCGCCTAAGCGCGCCTATTTTCCTTCCTCCCCCCTTCTCAGGTTATTTGGGAGCCCCCTTTGCAAAGAGGGTTCTCTATTTGCTGCTATTTTATATTATTTATGTGAATTACATGTTACCTGTTTGAATTACAAAATCACCTCACGTGCATTACAATTGAATTTTGGACTGTGTTCCAGTGTTTTATCATGCCAAGCAGCCACGAAGAGAGACTCAAACGTATATCTGATCCTTTTATGCTTGCAATGTTTGCATAATTGTCTTTGCTGTATTTTAGCAATAATGTTTTTACAGGTTCAGCAAAGTTCAAGCACTTTAGCCCATTGTGTGTATTCTTTTTCAGGTACTGCAATGTGTCCAATTATGCACTTATTGTACGGTGTTTTTTAGTAAATTATTCACTTAGCCGGATAGCCAGCACCTTACTTTTCTACCTTATATGGACTGCCTCTAAAGACTGTACGCTGTAGCCTAGCCTCTAAAGATTCGTACGCACTTTGTACGCTAATGCTTACGTATTGCGTACCTTTAATTAAAAATGACTGTATGTTCGTAATTCGTGTAGGAATGTTCTCAAAACAACGATTATTTTTTAACGCAAATTCGACCGAATAAATTCGTATTAAGAATGAATCTTGTTAGAAATTTCGTCGATTATTCGCCGAAGCGAATTTTGGATGATTCGCTCATCTCTAATTACAACATACCTAGTGTACAGTGACATGTCACATACAAAATAAAGATGACAAGTATCTCCAGTGTACAGTGTCAATCAATATGTGAAGCAAATTCTCATTTCCCTTCCCCTCCCCCCAACTCTCCCCTCCCACCCCCCTCCCTCTCTCCGCGTGACCACATATCAACGCATAGTCAGCATTCCACCACATTCCCATCTCTAACCTCCCAACCCCCTGAGAACAATTTCGGTCAAAATGTTTGGTAATCTCTTAGATCTTTTGCCCGGTCCATCCAACCACACCTGCCATTGTTGCTGGAATTTCTTAACAGTACCTCTTTTAATATGAATACCACTCTCCATGGAAAACATATGATTAGCCACTTGAATCCACTCCAACTTAGTTGGGGGATTTGGTTGTATCCAATATTTAGCTATGGACTTACGCGCAGTATACAATAATCTAGCAATAGCTATTTTATGTGCTATGCCAACCAACACCTCTGCAAAGTGGCGTACCTATCATATAGGCAGACCACGCAGCTGCTATGGGGCCCATGGGAGGAGGGGGCCCGGAGTGGATGTAAAGCCCCGCCCCCTGATTATACTACACTAACTCTAGATACTGCTTGAGTCCCTACCTGGGGTTCTGGTGGGCTTTGCTTCCCCTGTTCCCAGGGCCCCTACCCCACTTACAGACTTAGTGTATGCTCCTGAGGCTGCATACACTACTGTCCCCACTGTGTGCTGAGGAGAGAGCTCTCTCTCCTCTGTCAGCTGATCGCTGAACTGGCCAATCAGCGCAGCCCAGACATACAGAAGCCAGCCAGAGAGAGTGAGGACTGCTGCTCCCATATGTGAACCCATGCTTGTCCCTGCCTGCCTCAGTGAAGGCTAACTGCTGGAATCAGTGCACAGCCAGAGACTGAGTGAGCAACAAGAAGTTTATGACCTGATTGTTCGAGGAAGGGAGGGCAGCAATTCTGTTGTTTGTTTGTTTCTTGGGAGGGGGTGAAAACACTTCTCTATATAAGCTTCAGTAGCAGAGTTTATGGCAGTGATCCCCCCCTTTGAACTCTGCTTGCTGCTGTTTATATACAGGACATTGTGCCCTGGGCAGAATATCCCCCCCCCCACACGCACACACACATGTACTCTGCCTGGTGCACACTAAGCATCACAAGCAAGCAGAGCTTTTTAATTGAATAAAAATAAAAAAATAAAAAAAAATGTTCAAGGCATTTGTATACTACCTAATTCCTTAAAATATAAGGATTTGTGTGTTATTTTTAAATATTTATAATTTAGGAATAGTGATAAGCGAACTTCTGTTTTCAAGTTCGGCGTACAAGGTTCAGGTTATCTAAGAATTCCATTATGGATTTTGCTACCATGGACTATAATTTATGGTCCATGGTAGCGGAATCCATAACGGAATTCTTAGATAACCTGAACCTTTTATGCCGAACTTGAAAACAGAAGTTCGCTCATCACTATTTAGGAATTAAATCAATATATATATATATATATATATATATATATATATATATAAACATAAATTGTACTTTATATTTGTGCAGGGAGGTAGGGGCCCGATACTAACTTTTGCTATGGGGCCCCATGATTTCAATGTACGCCCCTGCCACATCTTCAAGGTATCCCACCAAAGGAAGGAGTCATTGGCAACCTAACCTTATAACATTCTTATTTTGAAAAGGGTTTGGGCAGAAACCCTTCTGTCCTGTGTGGGTGGGGGGCATGGTTTGATCCTTGATATGGGGCCCTTACTTCTCTATGTATGCCACTGCTCACGGAAGCACCCTGTAGTGCTCCCGTGCTTCCATTCCAGACCGCTCTTTCCAGATTGCAGACCCATTCAAGTGAATGGGTCTGCATCCCTTATACGGTGTGCATGTGGCTGGTGTCTGTCAGTATCTCTGTTGGTCTACAAAAAGTGAAGGGGCTAATTCCAGGGCAGTTACTTAAATTTAACATCTCTGATAGAGGGTAGTTGAAGGGGTACTGTTGCATGTGCCCAGTGGTCACTCACCTCTCCAGGAAATGATGGACTATGAAACTGATGGTTGAGTTTCCTGTCTCTTCCCTGCACCAACCGAGAGATGTGTGCAGGGAGAAGACAGAGAATCTCTCCTGCATTGCTCTGCTTGATCATAAGGAGAACTGTGCAGCTGCATAGTCCTCTCTAAATCATCCATGGCTCTTCTTTATAGTCAGTGCAGGGAGAAAATGGGAAGCTGATTGTTAAAGGACACTATTTTACCTGAGAGAGTATAACTTATCAGCTATGTTGCAAAAAATGCACATTGAAAAGCAGTTCTGGAGAGGCAAAGGTGGGGGGAGGGAGGGATTTAACCATGGTAAGGTAAAACAATAGATTGAGGGGCATCATTTTTTTTTTCAGTTGACCCTCTGGAAACATGTGGAGGACAGGAGGGATCTTTAATTGTTACTATGAGGCAACTGTAACCAGACAGATGAACCCTAGTAACTAAATATGAAAAACTAGAAGCTACTTCTCTCTGAGTGCAAAACAACATCATTTTTCACTATGGTCAGGAGTAAAATATCAGTTATTGGCTGGTTATTGGCTGGCCATTTAAGGTCTATTGCATTGATTGCAAACTCAACATTTTCATATATTCATGCGTTAATTTATAATTGATTTACCAGAATGTTAATTGTGCTGGTTAATTTATCAGGTCCATCAGAAAGGTTTAAGGGTTCAACCCATCAAAAATTAGAAAACCTCTAAGTATAAAGTCCTAGCATGAGGCTGCACAGACCAAGCATACGACAGACTGCTGAACAATTATACTTCTGACGAATGAGAGCTAAATGTGATTATCAGGCTCCTAATTCATCGATCCAAATGGATGCAATCTAAATGTGACTATTACATCCATAAATTAATTGTCAAGCTGGGTAATATAATGGGCATTTCAAGCCATCAACAGGCCCTTTTTTCTGATGATCCTGCTTGAACACTGTACCCGATCACAGTTTATAGCAAACCTAATAATAAAAGATAAGTGAGATGCAGTTTTGTTGAATTTCCTTAAACTGACATCCCACAGCTGAAGTAAAACGGATATACAGGACTGTGTACTGCCACTGTTATGGGGGGCTTAGGGCTGACACCATCATGGTAGCTTTATATGAGCTAAGTTCTCAAAAATTTGATTCGGCTGCTTCGACGAATTTTACAAAAAAATTTGCTTTGTGATTAATTACTTTGTCACGAAGCACATTTCTTTGTAAATACCAAGTCCAATGACAGGGAGCGGCGATTGCACTGCTCCCCGTTATTGAACCCTCTCAGATGCTGGCATGCTGTGTTCATCGCTGATAGCGGCATCTGAGATGAATATTAAGGGGTTAATCAACAAAAAAAATGTAATCATACTTACCTCATCCATTTAATCGTGAAGAGGCCACCACGGCCATCTTGCTTGAAGATCACAAGGGAAATCTTGTGCGGTGTGTGATGTCGGGTGGAGTGGTGACATAATACGTCACAACACACGAGATTTCGCACAGGATCTTCATGCAAGATGGCCACGGTGGCCTCTTTGTGCTCAAATGGATGTTGTAAGTATGATTTTTAAAAAATTTTTACTGCCATTTTAGGAAAATCGATTTGTTACCACGAAGCACGAGGAAATTCGGTTTTGCGGCAAATCAAATTTTTCCTGAAATTCGTATCGAAGTCCAGTTCGTGAACTTCGATTCGCTCAACACTAATGGTAGCATTCTTCATGTTACTGTATGAAAGCACTTGCTGGCATTGCTATTGGGCATGGTTGCTAGAACGGTTATGGTGCATCGTCAACGCCATGCCCCCTTTTTATTTAGGCACAATGACATTGCCACCTTTGTAGACCAGAAAACTGCCCCTATAATGTTTTAGGGATCCTCAGTGTTCACATTCTGCTGTGATATCAATGGGCTTGCTCTGTATGGTTCTGTTCATTGCTATGTTGTGTATTATGTAGGTGTTTCTGTTTGATCTCTGGTTACTGCCTTGTAGCAATCCAGTAGGCATTCTGACCTTTTGAGATATACATTGTGTATATGCTTGTGTTCTCAGTTGGTTCTTCACTGCATTTACAGCTCAAGCAAAGAGGATGAGATTTTAGAAATCTTATCCACATGCTGCAGAGAAGTGTCACTTTATGCTGTGGGTTTTTCCTGCAGATTTCACCCTTTGCAATGCTGTTGTGATTCCAGCAGCAACACCCCAGCCAAAACCAGCCAATTTTGGGCATTTGCTTGCAGAGGCAGATTTCATCCAGATCCACTGGAAAAAAAAGTCCACAGTGGGCCTGCCATGTGTGGCTATACCCTTACTGTGTAAAGATCAGAATGGATACTGACCAGTGAGTAACTCAACGCTTGTCTTTCAACTTTGGATTCTCGCTCACATATAGGGGACTACACTGCAAATTCAATGAAGTTACACAGAACATTCAATCCCTTTCATGAATGCCTGACTGAAATGTAGAAATGCAGCAGGGGACTTTAGACTGGAGAAATTGTATTACAAGATATACACTGCTCACAAAAAGTTATGGATATTTGGCTTGTAGGTGAAATTTCAGGATGAACCTAAAAATGCACTTTAACCTTCACAGGTGAACTTAAATTCAGGTGTCTGATCCATGAATCGCCCAGTAAATTTCCTGGTTCAATTAGAATTGCTATTTAAACAGTTCTCCTCATCATGCTGTTCACATTTTGACATCATGAGAGCAAGATGACACTACAATTCATCAACAGTACCTCACTATTGCGAGGCTTCAAGCAGGATGTTCTCAGACGGAAGCGGCCACTGAGCTAAAAGTGTCACAGAGTGTCATCAGCAGGTTGTATCAGAGATACAGAGAGACTAGAAGAGTCACAGAAAGGCATACAAGTGGACGTCTTTGGCTACATCCCACACTGATGACCACTTCATTGTGAATAATGCCCTGCGGAACCGGACGATGAATGCCACACAACTCCAGGTACGTTTAAGGGAGGTGAGAGGCACCCAAGTGTCACGTTAGACCACGTACACCATTTACTTCATCGTGGCCTGCGTGCTAGATGACCTGCAAGGGTACCTGACCACAGGCGTCATTGTCTTGTATGGGCAAGGGAACATGTACGCTGGACGAGGGACCAGTGGGCCTCAGGGCTATTCAGTGATGAAAGTCGATTCACACTGAGCAGAAATGATGGCCACCAACAATGTTGGAGACATCAAGGAAAGCACTATTCATCAGCCACTGTTGTCACCAGACGAGCCTTTGGTGGTGGTGGTGTTACAGCGTGGGCAGGTGTGTCTAGTCAATACAGAACTGCCCTACACTTTGTGAATGGTACAGTGACAAGCCCAAACTACTTGAATAACATCATTAATCCAGTCATTGTGTCTCTGCATGAACAACACAGGCCTAATTTCTTCTTCATGGAGGACAATGCACCAGCTCATCGAGGTCACATCATTAGGAAATGGCTGTTGGAGACTGGAGGACCTTCAAATGGAGTGGCCTGTACTTTCTCCAGACCTGAATCCCATTGTAAACCTATGGGATCAGCTGAGTTGCCGTGTAGAGGCTCGTAACTCTGTACCCCACAACCTCAATGACCTGAAGGCCGCCTTCCAAGAAGAGTAGGATGTCATGCCTCAGCAGACAATAAGTCGACTTGTGACAGCATGAGACATCGTCATCAAGCTGTAATTGAGGCTCAAAGCCACATGACAAGTCATTGAGACGTTGATATTTTGTGTGTGTGTATGTGTGTGTGTGGTCAGGGGTGGGGTATACCCAGCACTGGTCTTGCCTTTTGTTTCAATAAATTATTTGAGATGAGGAAATCACCATTGCTGCTTCTACTTAAATGTCCTACTTTCATTATATATCACTGTAATGTGAACTTTTTACATTTGCCATACATTTCAGCCAAAAGCCAAATATCCCTATCTTTTTGAGTATTGTATATAGGCACCTTTAGGGTGCTTTCACACATAGGTTTTTGGTGGAGTTTTTATACATTTTTATTGGTGTATTCTTGCCCCATGCTTTTTTTGCTGCAGTTTTTGGCTAAAGGTCTGTGGGAAATATGGACATACAGGACACCCAACCTTTTTTTTTATTTTTTTGCTCTTGCTGTTTTTTTTGTTCATTAGGGTGTATTTTTTGTCTTTTTTATTTCTTCAAGCATGTTGGAGCTTTTAATAATTTCCAGGTGCTTTGACAACACCCTCTCTTTAGAGAAAAAACACCATAAAGAAAACACTAGTGTTAAGACAGGAGCTTTGATAAATGAAACATGGAATCTGATTGGTTGCTAGCGCCAGTTTTGCTAAATGTCCCCTAGAATGTGCAAAAAATGGCAGAAAAACATCACAAAAACGCAGCTGGCAAAAAAAAACCAACAAAAAAAACAATTTGAAACAAAACTGCTACAACAATGGTGGCAAACAAATACAAAAAGTATATGCCAGAGACAAGTTGGTATGTGCAAGGACCCTTAAAGAATATTCTCATAATCACAATGTGATGAACACTGACTTCAAAGTAAACTGTTCTGAATCCATTTCGCTGTTATTATAAGTGAAGATTATTATTGAGGAATTGAGTTTAAATAATGGTTCATTATAAAAGCTTTCATATGAAGAGATACCATTCTGGCTATACTCTTATGAAATGAAATAATTCTGATATGTTTAATGTACAATTCCCAGGATTTCCATTATACGGTCTTCATCCCCTTTGTGGCAACACATATGGTCCTGGGAGAGTGGCTGTATTCCACTCCTAATGGATCATGCATTAGCTAATCTAGTAATTCAATTAGCCCTGAATACACAGTGATGGTTGGAGCTGACCTCCTTCCCCCATTTACCTGGCTCTCTGACATCATGGAGACATTCATTATAGAGCTCCGGACAGCGCACAGACACCAGGACTTTTTTTTTCTATAGTCCATAATGGTGTTTCTGCGGATGTTGGTGAATTATCTATGCTGATATCATGCAGCTGAAATCGTCAGCAGACAAAAAAGTTTAATCAGCAAAGAGTTAGTGGCTCGCCACCCTGAAAAATGAATACGAGGTGCTCTACTTGCGGCCCACCCGTGTGCCGTGTAGTAGCTGATAAATATATAAAGAGAGGTAAGTAGGCACACTCTGATTTTGGGATATAAGAATCTGTTTATTTAAGTACTGATAAAAATATGGCTAAAAATATAATATAATTAGTTTGGGACTAACTTTTGGCAGTGTATATGATCTGGTTCAAGGGAGTGATACTGGACTTTGCTTATACTACACTATTTGAGAACCACTGTGCACCATAAAGGCAAAGATCCACGAGACTACAACAGATATCAGACAAAAAAGTTTACAACTCTAAAGTTAGTGATTAACAGGGAAGTGTATTCTATACAACAATGCAAAGCACAACTGTATATTTTCCTGTCCTGTACTATAATGAATGTGTGCCCCTGTACAGTCATACGTTTTATCCATGACATGTATCCGAGGATCTGCTTCATCACAATAACAGATTGCCATTGATGGTCACAGCTTGAAACATTACAAAAGGGGTACGTACCATTTAAAAACTGAAATAATATTTTAATATTTTTAGCAAATGTTCAAAAATATATGGTGGTTTTGCTCGACAAAAATGATGCATTTGGATTCTGAGAAAATCCTGTTCATTTGCACATATTAGCATAACTGATTGCCACAAGTTATTTTAGCGATAAAGGAATGTATAATCTTTCTAATAATTGTGGCTACTAAAATATATGCAAGTTGGAAGCTAAAACGCTGGATGTAGCAGGCCCTAGGCAACTTGGGAATAAGGTTCCTAAACAAGGTCATGGCAGGACAGTGAGTTCACGAGACTCTCTAATGGAAGCCTGCAGGTACAGAGGATTTGGCAACTCCATGCATTGCTAGATATGTGTATAATGCTATAATCATAAAACAATAAACATCTCTGTATTGCTTTGGGTGAGGCTTCTAATGGATTGCCTAAGGCTGATTGACTTCAAAACCACTAGCTCAGCCATTTAGCCCCTCTAACACAGTTAGTAAAGGGACATATGGTCAATTAAGACAATCTATGCCACAGTGGTATATGAGAACAATACATTTCTCATGAGAGTGCATGAGCCTGCTACTTCATTCTGCATTTTGAATACATTTTGTTACTATGCAGTGTGGTGTAATTCTAGGAACTTGTTCATAGTTCAGGAAACCATATAAGACAGGCAAGAATTCATGACCGATTAAGTTAAAGGAGTTGCCCAGAATTTTAAGAAAGAGTTGCTAATATTAAAAACTATAGACAAATGAAGTTTTGAAAAATTCAAGTTGGCAAGTTTGCCAAGAAATGTGATTATTTACAAATAAATTTGTCACAAATCGATATAAATCAGGTATACCCAGGCCACTCTGCCTTATGGTATGGCCACATAGAGCAGCCGAGCTGCTGGCGGGTTGTGGCCAAGCTGCGGTGAAGAACCGTGTGGCTGCCTTTCATTTAGTAATGAAGATAGCACTGTATAGTCCTTCTTAATTGTTATTGGACGTGCAGCACCTTTAAATAAGGGCTGTTGCTGATATAGGGTTTGGCTGGTTAGGTGGGGGCACAATATGCATATTATTGCTGTTCTGGCCTGCAATCTCCTGCAGGTTATTTGACAGTAAACACAGAATATTAATCAGCTCTGGTATACCCACTTCTCCAACACCAGCGCTCTCCTGCCCTATAGGTGGGAGCCCTTAATCTGCTTTTCCTCCTTTTCCACATCATCTAATATTGATGGGAATATGTCATCAGGAACATCCAGCTCCTCCTCTCTCTGCTTCTAGATGACTTTTCCAGGACATGAAGACTTTTAAGGATGATTTGGAAAAAGTAAAGCCAGCAAAAGATGAGGATGGTTGTCATTAAGATCTCCCCCCCTCAAGGGTTGCAAACTGTATGATATTGGTTGACATGCTGGCAGTAGAATAATAAAGGGGTCCATCTTATTGGTATTGAATCACATATTGTAGTTTATGGTTGATCTAGGAATAAGTAAATGTAGGAATAAATAAATAAAACTGACTCAGAATAAGTCTCCCTACAGTCTCCCTGCACTCTCCCTCTCCAATATTCTTCTATTAATCATTTTCAGCAACACTGTCCCTAGCACATGAGTGCTTGCCATAACTCTCCCTATGCCCAGCTCACAGGACAATGGCAGAGACTGCGCAGGATGAGGGTTTTATAGGGCTGTGACATCACAGGGGATGGCTATCTGTGGATGGGCTGCCCGCATGGCATTATGGGTGATCTTGTGTTCCAAGGCTTCTCTCCTCTACACTTAGTTACATTTTGTAACACGTGCAGCATCCATTTTTAGAAAAACTTGATTCGTTACCTCGAACCACAAGGAAATTTGGATTCATTGTGAATCAAAGTTTTCATAAACTAAGGACCAAATTTTGCTTTGAATGCTTCGCTTTGCTCAACACTAGTAAAAATGAACCATTAATCACCAGTTAACTCCTTTACTGTTTCAGTGGTCCCACTGCAGTCCTCTGCAGTCAATCATAGGTCTCAATGGTGAATGAAGCTTGCATGTAAGGCCCATGATCACTGAAGCTAGTGACTAATTGCACAGGTTACGTGAATAATGTACATGATGTCATCCTTGCAAGACTGAAAGGGGCTGCTGGAGTGGCAGGGGATGTTATAGGTTTTTATACAATTTCCTGCTCTTAGGTAAATTTTATTAAAATCCCTGGCAACCACTTTTACACAGTCACATTCAGTGTGCTTTTTGAAATGATATACACTGTGTTATTAAGGGAGATTATGGGCATGAATTCACAAAATATGTAGCATCATGGAAAAAGGAACACACAGGTCAAACCTGCTGATATAATGCTCCAAATTTGCTTTCAATTGCAGTGAAATAGGACTTTGGAAATAGCTTGGATGTTAAAGGGTTATTCTCATCTTATACAATGGGGGCATATTGCTAGAATATGCCCCCATTGTCTTATAGGGACCCACACCTATATCGAGAACGGAGCCCTCAAAGTGAATGAGGGCGCACTGCGCGTGCGCAGCCTCCCTCCATTCATTTCTATGGGGCAGGCGAAAATAGCAGAGCCAGCGCTCGGCTATTTCCGTCGGCTACATAGAAATGAATAGGAACGATGGCCGCGCATGCGCAGTGCGTTCCCATTCATTTCTATGGGAGCAGCGAGGGAGCTGCACCTGGTGGTGGCCGGACCCCAGGAAACCTGGGGTCCTCCAGGCGCAGCGCTCCCCCTCCGATCTTGATATAGGTGCGGGTCCCAGCGGTGGGACCCACACCTATAAGACCATGGAGCATATCCTAGCGATATGCCCCCATTGTCTAAGATGAGAATACCCCTTTAAGGAAACAGCATATATTGTACTGCTACACTTTTTATATAACTCCTATTCACTACAATGGGAACTGTGGAAACAGTGGAGCACAGGCCCACTTGATGGTTTTCGTTACCCTGGCCGCCAGAGGAAGTTAAATATGTCATCTCATGTGTGTAAATGGGCTGCAGCCATTTGTATGCAGTGAGGGATCTGCACTGCACAGCAATATTTAAAGCTACAGTACTAATTTTTCCCTTATGTTGTAGGAGACAGTTAGCAGTCCACCTTACATCCCAAAAATTCATGAATATCCTGGATGACATATTTTTATGTACCTATCTAATTGTACTGTCCAATTGTGATTTTTAAATAAAAAAAAACCCCTTGCATTGGTAATGTCACGTACCGTGTGGTTATCGTGACACGTGTTTCATGTTGCTCATGTTTGTGCCCTGGTATACCGGATGTGGTTGTATGCTGGTTGCCAGGAACAACATGTAAATTGGTGGTGTCATGGTCTCGGTTGTTCTCCGTGACACGGCTTCCATGTTGCTCATGTTTGTGTCCTGGCATTCTGGCTGCGGTAGTATGCCGTGGTTGCCAGGGGCAAAGTGTAGTTTTGGTTGCTGGTATGTTCCCTTCTTATTGTATACTTCCCTCCTTCCCTGTCTTCTTCTCATGGGGTTAACATATTGACCTGGGTGTGGTCACTAGGTGCTTTTATTCTGTTGTTGCTAGCCTGGTGGGTTTGTTGTGCTCCAGCTATGCACCTTTCCTGGGATTCCATCTGCCGAGTCCTTGTGGCCACCTAATATGTCATCGAGGTCTTCCCAAGGTCTTCTCATCCCCTTCCCTTATCCCAGTTATGTGGTGTGTGGTTTATGACATGAAGTCCAGACATTCCCTGTATGTATGTGCCTTTGGTGAGAGGGCTCCAGGGTTCCCCGGAGGGGGAACAGCGAAACTGTGAGTTGTTGCTGGTGAGCTGGTTCCTGGGTGTGTTGTGTGTTCCTGGGTGTCCTGTTAGGTGTTCAGGTTCCAGTACATGTGCCTGGGTTCCAGTCTTTGGTGTGTGGGCGGCTGGTGCTTCTTCCAGCAGTATCAGCAGGTAAGTTGCCAGGTGCACCGGGACCATCCTGGAGGTGCAGCCAGTGAGTTTTGGATAAGTGCATCCTTACCATCTGGGGCTCTGTGAAGAACGGGGCTCACTGGGTTTCTGCCCTCTGGATTTGGTTCCTGGTATTTCCGGTGCACTTGGTCCAGTGGTATTCCTTGCCACTGGCTTCTTACCTGCTTATCCGGTCTTCATCTCACTGTAGTGTTTCGGTGTATGCTCTGTGTGGTGTTCCCTCCCACACCGTAGCGTGACAGGTAAGCTTTTTAAAATTAATAAGTGGCCCAACCTGACAGGACATATCTTGGTGCATCAGAGTCACTCTATATTGAAGTGGACTTTTCCAGTTGCGCATTTTATTTCCAAAAACTGTTGCAAAGTTTCTTCCTTTAATAAGTGTAAAAAAAACCTGACCAACTGTATCTTGCCTCTTCACCGTCACATATATTGGAGTGGTTTAAAAACTGTTGCAAATGTTCTTAAATTAAAAAAAAATGTACCAATCCTGACTGAGCATATATTGCAGCATCGGTGACTATATATTGGAGTGGATTCTGTCCAATTGCACAGTGTTTTCTCAAAAACTGCTACGAGATTTTTTACGTTAGTAATTGAAACTGCACATATCTTGCTGTGTCAGTGACTGCACTGTATATTGGAGTGGACTCTGCACAATACATACTGTATGTTTGCTACAACTGGCAGCCATGTGTTTACCTATAGCCATATATGTCACTTTCACTTTAAGATTACTAATACTGTCTTGTCATTAAAGAGTTATATGCTGGTGGCCCATGCCAGCTGCTGTCCAGGTGTTGTGTCACTCACCCAGCTTTTTCTTCTGCTGACCCAGTGGTCCAGACCCACTTACCCTCCTCTGCCCACTAGCAGCGGGCCCAACCACTGGCATCTCCAGAGGGCTCTCTCTGCCGCAGACCATGCCCTGATCTGCCCTGTCAGGTCCCCCTGGTCTGTCCCTAGGGTGCACAAGCACTCTCTGATTTCTTAAAGGGCCAGTGTACATGCACCCTAGTCTTCTCCAGCCAATGGCTGGTCACCTCAGGGTATTTAAGGCACCTTCCCATAGGTTGTTTAGTTTGCTATTTCTCTGCTATTCTGTTTGTCTGCCCATGTACTGACTCCTGCCTGTTTACTGATTCTGACCCTCCACTGCCTGACCTTTGCCTGTTTACCATATTGACCCCTGCTGCCTGCTCTGGCTTGGACTAGTTGTATGGAATCATATGTACTCTGCCTACTCTGACCTTTGCCTGTCTCTGACTCCTCAGTGCTTTGCACCTGTATCTCTGACCCCCATGAGTTAACAGCCAACCACACCGGGACTATTTCAAAAGGTAGCAGCCTGTTGTCTTCCCTGCAGGGAAGTCCAGATTCCTATATAGGAGTTAAAGTGTGAAAACCGGGGGATGGCCAGGATAACACCCTTTGGACTAGTCCTAAGCCAATCAGAGCATTTTCAATTCAGAGCTAACTTATTCTGACCTGAACTGAATCTGCTGACCAATTATTTAGAATCAGGCATGAAACAAATTTTGAGAAATTCACACATCTCTGGTCTTTTGTCATTTGTAAAATATCAGAACCGTGAAAAGACCCAAAGAAGCACAAGACTCTTACAGTGGGGAAAAAAAGTATTTAGTCAGTCACCAATTGTGCTCCCACTTGAAAAGATGAGAGAGGCCTGTAATTGACATCATAGGTAGACCTCAACTATGAGAGACTAAATGAGAAAACAAATTCATTTTTAAAAAATGTATTTGCAAATTATAGTGGAAAATAAGTATTTGGTCAATAACAAAAGTTCATCTCAATACTTTGTTATATAATCTTTTATTGGCAATGACAGAGGTCAAACGTTTTCTGTAAGTCTTCACAAGGTTGGCACACAGTGTTGCTGGTATGTTGGCCCATTCCTCCATGCAGATCTTCTCTAGAGCAGTGATGTTTTGGGGCTATCGCTGGGCAACACAGACTTTTAACTCCCTCCAAAGGTTTTCTATGGGGTTGAGATCTGGAGACTGGCTAGGCCACTCAAGGACCTTGAAATGCTTCTTACGAAGTCACTCCTTCTTTGCCCTGGCGGTGTGCTTGGGATCATTGTCATGCTGAAAGAACCAGCCACGTTTCATCTTCAATGCCCTACCGGATAGAAAGAGGTTTGCACTCAAAATCTCACGATACATGGCCCCATTCATTCTTTCATGTACACGGATCAGTTGTCCTGTTCCCTTTACAGAGAAACAGCCCCAAAGCATGATGTTGCCACCCCCATGCTTCACAGTAGGTATGGTGTTCTTTGGATGCCACTCAGCACTCACTCTCCTCCAAACACAACGAGTTGTGTTTCTACCAAAAAGTTCTACTTTGGTTTCATCTGACCATATGACATTCTCCACTCTTCTGGAACATCCAAATGCTCTCTAGCAAACTTCAGACCGGCCCGGATATGTACTGGCTTAAGCAGGGGGACACGTCTGGCACTGCAGGATCTGGGTCCCTGGCGGTGTAGTGTGTTACTGACGGTAGCCTTTGTTACGTTGGTCCCAGCTTTCTGCAAGTCATTCACTAGGTCCCCCCATGTGGTTCTGGGATTTTTGCTCACAGTTCTTGTGATCATTTTGACCCCATGGGGTGAGATCTTGCGTGGAGCCCCTGATCGAGGGAAATTATCAGTGGTCTTGTATGTCTACCATTTTCTAATTATTGCTCCCGCAGTTGATTTCTTCACACCAAGCTGCTTGCCTGTTGCAGAATCAGTCTTCCCAGCCTGGTGCAGGTCTACAATTTTGTTTCTGGTGTCCTTCGACAGCTCTTTGGTCTTCACCATAGTGGAGTTTGGAGTGTGACTTTTTGAGGTTGTGGACAGGTGTCTTTTATACTGATAACAAGTTCAAACAGGTGCCATTACTACAGGTAATGAGTGGAGGATAGAGGAGCCTCTTAAAGAATACGTTACAGGTCTGTGAGAGCCAGAAATCTTGCTTGTTTGTAGGTGACCAAATACTTATTTTAATACCATAATTTGCAAATAAATTCTTTAAAAATCAATGTGATTTTCTGGATTTGTTTTCTCATTTTGTCTCTCATAGTTGAGGTCTAACTATGATGTCAATTACAGGCCGCTCTCATCTTTTTAAGTGGGAGAACTTGCACAATTGGTGGCTGACTAAATACTTTTTTCCCCACTGTAAATGTGTGCATTCATAATACTAAACATCTATACCCCTCATTGCTGATGGTTATGCGAGTGAATGTTCAATGAGTATTTTGCACATGTACAATCTCCATCATAAACCACCAAGCTGTGTCCTGTAATGAACTAGTGTTTTAACATTGTTGTTATTTTGATGTCTTTACCAATGCTTACCTGTTTTAAGCCCCTAGCTGGCTCTATTCATAGTAATATTTGTCACGAACCAGCGGGTGTGAACCCACTGTGCCATGTGTCCTTCCTCCTCTAAGGGCATTGTCTAAGTGAACCGCTCGTTCTTCACAGTACCCCTGATGTTGGGGATAAACTTTACCAAGGGGAACACCAGGTTGCTACCTCTTGAAGAGGATTGGGACACGAGGCAGCTGGTCCAGGCGGACCAGGAGGTACCTGAGCAAGGAACCAGAGGTACAGATATAGTCAGCAGGCTGAGTCATAACCAGGAGCAACAGTGCAGGACCGAAGGATGAGGCGAAGTCAGACAAGCAAAAAGTCAGGGAAGGTGGCACAGATACAGGTCAGGCAATCTGAGTGGGCAACAGGAGATTCAAGGCAAGCAGGCTGTGATCAAACAGGTAGCAGAGTCCCGAAACACAAGCACAAGTCAGGTACACAGGAACATGCACAGAGATATCGGCAACCTTAGCAGGACACAAGGACCTTGACGCTCAGGCACCTGGGAAGGGAGCTGATCCACTTATATATGTGCAGGAGGGCTTGTATTGGTCAGCAAGGTCACATGAGCTAACCCACAAAGCACAGGAAGTGATGTGCACAGGAAGTGCTACAGGGAACAAGCAGCAAGCATGCTGTGGCCAGGGCTGGAAGGAAACCATTCCAGATTCCAGAACAAACAATGCCAGTAAGTACAGAGGCCAGGACTGTAGCGGTGAATGGATTAATCGGCAGCAGATCATAGCTGAACACGGTGCCTGGGACCGCTATGGTAAGCAGGGGAACATTGGCAGACAGCAGCCACTGTAACAATATTAACACATGCTTACGAATTCATTAATTCTTAGGACTCATTTATATTTGCATATGAACACATGGTTCAAGTATTGATGGGCAATACAGATCTTTTTTTCAATTTGCCCCATTTTTGGTTCTGTATTATATCCATTTTTGTTCCAGATTTCTTTATATAGTAAGTTGTCTACTTTTCATCTGTTTGTTCTTTTTTTGTTGAAAGATTAACTATTTTTTTTTGCTGTTTTTATAATATTTAGGAATGCAGATGAGAAAAATATGTAACAAAATACTCACATGTGAACTATGGAATATGTTTTTAAATTTGACTTCTGTAGACCGATAATGTTAACCATACAATGTCATTGGAACATTCTGTATTTATAAAAAAAACCCCGCCATTAATAGAATTAATACAAAATGAATATGGATAAATAATAGGCAAGTGTGAATGAGCTCTAACTCTGGACAAATATACAAATGTAATGCAGATAGAACATATATACAATTAAATACCGAGGAGAAGCAATGAGGCCATTCCTCATGCAATCAATAATAATACATAAAATAACATCTATACCTTTAAACCCTGAGGGTATATCCAACATGTTTCACAATATAACACTGCATGTCTCAGATCTTCTCCCTTAGTGGTTTTTTCATTCTTTGTATTCCTTGGACCATAAAGTCTAAAATGACTTGGTCTGAAAAGACTCATACAATTAAAGAGTTTGATTGTTCTCAGATGTTACTAGTTCCTGTGTCCAGTATATATCCAGATGTCATTATCAGTTTCTTCTGACGAGAAGTCTTATGGAATGGAATACATGGGGTCATTCGCCTCTATTAGAATACAGAGAGGAGTCAGTGACACAAACATCACAAGAATACTCACAAGAGTCTGATTAGTCTAATAATTTCTAATCAAGAGCTTTGTGTACGTCATTACATGAGAACAGACGTGGCCTGTTTACTGTGTCAGCATCGAGTTGTCAGGAAGAGTGGAAATGCAGTAAGTAGAGATAATAAGTGGAGCTAATGTCATTTGGTTTGTGAATGAGCCTTTATTCTTCATTGGAATAAACACAGTAACGAGTACACAAAATGACAAAATGACAACACAAGTGATGCCGCCTCACTTAGTTTTTGTAACCCATGTTCTGCCTTTTTAAAGGGATTCTGTCAGCAGGATATGGGGTATAGAGATATTCACATCTATGTATTACTCTCTGCGTTGTAATTACAACTATACTATTCTTACTTTTATCAGAGCAGTAGTTTCTTTAAAAAATAGTTTTAATTCATATGTTAATTACTCACTTAAGGAGCCCAAGGGGCTGTGTCCCTGGCCGTTGGAGCCCAGCCGCGCCGAATATTTTGGAGCCCAGCACCGCCCTCCTGCTAATTATTCACTCCCCTTTAGTGCTCTGGTCTCCTCTGGCTGAGGTGTAATCTTGCGCCGGCGCATGCGCATTTAGTCCGATGAGGCCGCTGCCGGGACGCCGCACGGGTGAAAACTCATGTCTCTACGGCACATGCGCGAGATTACGCCGCAGCCAGAGAAGACCAGAGCACTAAAGGGGAGTGAATAATTAGCAGGAGGGCGGTTCTGGGCTCCAAAATATTCGGCGAGGCTGGGCTCCAACGGCCAGGGACACAGCCCCTTGGGCTCCTTAAGTGAGTAATTAACATATAAATTTAGACGATTTTTTAAAGAAACTACTGCTCTGATAGAATTAAGAATAGTATATTTGGAATTACAACGCAGAGAGTAATAAATAGATGTGAATATCTCTATACCCCATATCCTGCTGACAGAATCCCTTTAAATGTATTTTAAGGGACATTACCAATATGTTTTAGGCTTGCTCAAAAACTAGATACTTGTCAACAGGCTTAGAATATGGTAAAGATTTTTTTTCCATACAGAAGACAAAAAATAATTTTGTTAAATTCCTACTTCCAGACGGTATTTTAATATTAATAGATCCAAAATTCAGTGCCGATTACGTTCATCATATATCTTTTTATGGGAATTCATCATACAGTATATCTTTATAGGGGATTGAATAGGATAAAGCAGCAAACCCCTACACCATGGCTGCTAAGTAGATATCATTCAGGTAAAGAATGAAGAAGCTGCAATGACTGCCACTGTCTCTTCAAACAGCTGATCAGCCAGGGATTTCAACTGGTCCGATATTGTTGGCCTAACCTGAGAATAGCCCATTAATATTCTGAACATCCCGAAAACCCTTCATATTATGCTATTATTTTTTTGCATTGAATGGAGGGGGAATCACACAAACTTCTTGTGGGGAATGTACAGCAAATAGCTTTTGTATTTGGGTTGTGCATGTGTGATGTGGCTCATGTTCTCTGCCTGTATCCTATGTGTGATTGTGTGTGTACAGTCTATATAGCTATCTATAGCTAACTATCTATTTTAGCTCGGACACATCTGTATATCTATATACAGGTACATCTCAATAAATTCTCAATTCTCTCTGCACCTTGCTGACCTTTCTAGGAAGTAAAGCCAGTAAAAGATGAGGATGGTCACCATTAAAACCTCGCCCGAGGGGCGGATTGGCCATAGACCCTACAGGGAAATTTTCTGGTGGGCCAATGCCCAGGGTGCCACTTAATTGTGGCAGGCCAGGTACATAATGATCTGATGCTGAATGGCCGCAGGTGCTCTCCTAAACTCAAGTGATTACCGTCCTCATTATGGTGATACAGTATATACTGTGGCTGGGGTTGTAGTATTTTGTTCTGTTCTGTGGTATTTGGTTCTCCTGGGTGGGATTCTGTGTTGCATTATGGTATTGCTGGCCCTGTCTACTTCAATTGTCCTCACCTACTTGTTTTGGCCCATCTTTTGTCAAGTTTGACCCACCTACAACATGGGGTCACTTTTAGTTTTTTTTCCAGGGCCACTTTAAGTTCCCAATCCGCCCCTGCCTCACCCCCTTAAGGGGTGCAGACTGGATGGTATTGGTTGGCATGCTGGGCACTGGAATAATAAAGGCTTCCATCTTATTGGTATTGAATTCTTCTATTAATTGTTTTCAGCAACATTGTCCCTAGTGCATGAACACTTGCCACATCTCTTTCTATCCTCAGCTCACAGGACAATGGCGGAGGTTTTATAGCGGTGTGACATCACAGGGATTGGCTGCTGGAACAACATTATGGATGATCTTGTGTTCCCAGGCTTGTCTCCTCTACATTTAGTTTTACTTAGTAACACGTGCAGCCGCCATTTTAGGAAAATCTGAATTGTTACCATGAAGCATGAGGAAATGTGGATTCATTGCGAAACAAAGTTTTCCTAAACTTCAAACTGAATTTTGCTTTGAAGGCTTTACTTCCCTCTTCACTTAACACAATCAACACAAAACACCTACAAAGGTTTCCTAAGTCTTTAAATGCTCCCTCAGTCTGGTTCAGTAAACTACACAATCATGGGTAAGACTGCTGACTTGACAGTTGTCCAGAAGACAATCATTGACACCCACCAGAAGGAGGGTAAGCCACAAAACGTCATTGCTAAATAAGCAGGCTGTTCACAGAGTGCTGTATCCAAGCATATTAATGGAAAGTTAAGTGGAAGGAAAAAGTGTAGTAGAAAAAGTGCACAAGTGACAGGGATAACCACTGCCTTGAAGGGATTGTCAAGAAAAGGCCATTCAAGAATTTAGGTGAGATTCACAAAGCGTGGACTGCGGCTGGAGTCAGTGTTTCAAGAGTCACCACACACAGACATATCCAGGACATGGTCTATAACAGCTGTATTCCTTTTGTCAACCACTCATCACCCAGAGATAATGTCAGAAGCGTCTTACCTGGGAAAGGAAAAAAAGGACTGGACTGTTAATCAGTGGTCCAAAGTTCTGTTTTCAGATTAAAGCAAATTTTGCATTTCATTTGGAAATCAAGGTCCTAAAGTCAGGAGGAAGAGAGGAGAGACACACAAGCCAAGCTTCTTGAGGTCCAGTATGAAGTTTCCACAGTCAGAGATGGTTTAGGGAGCCATGTCATTGGCTGGTGTTGGTCCACTGTGTTATATCAGATCCAAAGTCAGCGCAGCCGTCAACCAGGGAGTTTTACAGCACATCATGCTTCCCTCTGCTGACAAGCTTTATGGAGATACTGATTTTTTTTCCAGCAGGACTTGGCATCTGCCCATATTGCTAAATGTACCAGTACCTGGTTTAATAACCACAGTATCACTATGGTTGTTGATTGATTGGCCAGCAAAGTCATCTGAGCTAGATTCTTTAAGGGGTATTATCAAGAGGAGGATGAGAGAGCATATACCTAACAATGTAGACAAGCTGAAGGCTGCTATCAAAGCAACCTGTGCTTCCATAACACCTTAGCAGTGCCACAGGCTGATCTCCATGCCATGCCGCATTGATGCTGTCATTCATGAAAAAAGAGCCCCGACCAAGTATTGAGTGCATGTAGTGTACTGTATATACTTTTCAGTGGGTCTACATTAATATATTAAAAATCCCTTTTTTTTAATTGGTCCTATATTGTAATTTTATCAGGTACTGACTTTTGGGTTTTCATTATGTGTAAGTAGAGATGAGCGAACATGCTCGTCCGAGCTTGGTGCTCGTTCGAGCATTAGGGTACTCGTAACTGCTCGATGCTCGGACGGAAATGGCAACTTCCGCATCGTGCTTTTTTGGCGCCTAAAAACACAGCCAATCACAAGCCAGGAGACTCTGCATACCACCCAGCATCACGTGGGGCCCTTACATGTCGATAGCAGGGGTTGGCTGGCCTGATCAGGTGACCCTGGAATATACTACCGACTGGCCGCGGTGCTCGTCTCAGATGCCGTCTGGATATCGTTAGGGATAGAGCTGCTGCCTTTCAGGGACAGTGTTAGGGCCTGAATTTAGTTCTCAGTTAGGCAGGGATCACCCACAAAAAACCCAACAGCCCTTCTAAGGGCTAGAAGACATTTTATTTATTTTTTTTTTGTCACTTGGCTGGCTGGCACTAGTAGTGCAGCTATCGCCATATCTAACCCTGTTTTTTTTTTTTTGTTCTATCTCAGTGATACAAATCCATTGCACACAGCACTGTGGAACCATTCTGTGTGTCACAGTTCAGCACTGACTCACTCCAATCCATATATACTGTCCAGGTGACACTTTCTGTACGTCACACAATACAGTGTCACCGGAAACCATCTAAAACATAACTTTTAATGTCCAAAGATAAAAAACCTTGGTGCAACGAACAACATATATATAACAAAACAGACAGGCACAGGATAATGGTATGCTGTACGGGGATGCCTTAGTTGGTTATTGGGCAGAAAAGACTATCCCTTATATGCACCCTATACAGCTAAACAGCCCTGCCTGAAAACGGAATGGCCGCCCCGATAGGAGCGATCCCGTGTCTCGTACCTCCTGGGGTCCCTATTGAGACCCTGACACAGGAAAGGACCCAACACCACCTTAGACCCAACACAGTGAACACAAAAGATATAATGAAAAAGTCCGTCTACGATGTCCGGTCAGTAGTCAAATACGTAGAGCGAACTAATTCAGTATAACTAGATAAACATATGATAGTGGTCAGATATTATTTAAATAAATCCGCTGGATATATATATAATATCAAATGGAGGAAAAGAAGTTAGTTCCATCGAAAATACATCAGAAACCCTTCGTCACACAATACAACCAAGTCATTTGCTACCAATATCATCTACCGCTTGATCCAGAAAATTCTCTGTGTGACATTTGTCTGGGTCACAGACTAAATAGCCACCGTTAACAGGGTGTCAGTAAGTCCTACCATATTTCCTGCACGTCACGTTCCCAAAAAAACAAAATATAAAAAAAAAATATATATTATTTCAGTTGTTTTAGCTCAGTGATACAAATCCATTTTACTCAGCTGCGTGTAACCTTTCTGTGTGTCACAGTTCAACACATTCGCTCCCATCCGTATATACTGTCCAGGTGACACTTTCTGTACGTCACACAATACAACCAAGTCATTTGCTACCAATATCATCTACCGCTTGATCCAGAAAATTCTCTGTGTGACATTTGTCTGGGTCACAGACTAAATAGCCACCGTTAACAGGGTGTCAGTCAGTTCTACCATATTTCCTGCACGTCACGTTCCCAAAAAAACAAAATATAAAAAAAAAAAATTATTATTTCAGTTGTTTTAGCTTAGTGATACAAATCCATTTTACTCAGCTGCGTGTAACCTTTCTGTGTGTCACAGTTCAGCACATTCGCTCCCATCCGTATATACTGTCCAGGTGACACTTTCTGTACGTCACACAATACAACCAAGTCATTTGCTACCAATATCATCTACCGCTTGATCCAGAAAACTCTCTGTGCGACATTTCTCTGGGTCGCAGACTAAATAGCCACCGTTAACAGGGTGTCAGTCAGTCCTACCATAGTTCCTGCACGTTACGTTCCCAAAAAAACAAAATTGTAAAAAAAATATAAAAAAACAAATATAAAAAAAAAAAATATTTTTTCAGTTGTTTTAGCTCAGTGATACAAATCCATTTTACTCAGCTTTGTGTAACCTTTCTGTGTGTCACAGTTCAGCACATTCGCTCCCATCCGTATATACTGTCCAGGTGACACTTTCTGTACGTCACTTAATTCTACCAGACTGAACAAGTTTGTGGGTTTCAGTACACCAGGCCCGTTTAATTTTTTTTTTTATATCATACACTTATATACAAACAATGTTGAACCCCAGGGCTAAGGGTCGAGGACGAGGGCGTGGGCATTCAATTACTGCAGGGGGCAGAGGCCGTGGTCCTGGGCAGGGTGAGACAGTACCTGCTGATGAGGGAGCTGTGGAACGCCGCAGAGTTACACTCCCTAGCTTCATGTCTCAACTTACAGGGACACGTGGTAGAGGACTGTTGAAACCACAACAGTGCGAACAGCTGATCTCGTGGATTGCGGACAATGCTTCAAGTAATTTGTCCACCAGTCAGTCTTCCACGCAGTCCACCCACGTTACCCAAGGGAGCACTCCTCTGGCTCCTCCACCTCAACCTCCTTCCCCCCAGTCTGCCCCCTCCCAGGAAAATTTGGAATGTGATCCGGCATACTCTCAGGAACTGTTTTCTGGACCCTTCCCAGAGTCACAAACCACTTCTCAGGTTGCTGCTGACCTCGTTCCCGATGCCCAAGTTTTCCAACTGTCGCAGTCTGTGGGTGATGATGATGACAATGTTGAGTTAGTGGAAGAAGTTTGTAAAGAGGTGTCAGACGATGAGGAGACACGGTTGTCAGACAGTGGTGAAGTTGTTGTTAGGGGAGGAATTCCGAGGAGGGAGCAGACTGAGGAATCGGAGGATGACGAGGTGACTGACCCAAGCTGGGTTGATATGCCGAGTGAAGACAGTCCTTCTGAGGCGGAGGCGAGTGCTGCACCAGAACAGGTTGTAAGAGGCAGTGGTGTGGCCAGAGGGAGAAGCAGGGCCAGAGCTGGTGCATCAGCAGCAACTGTTTCACGTAGTGAAGCTCCCGTGGCGAGGCCTAGATGTTCGCAAGTCTGGAGGTTCTTTAAAGAAAGTGAGGATGACCGACGGACTGTGTTGTGCAACCTGTGCCACACCAGGATCAGCAGGGGTGCCACCACTACTAGCCTAACCACCACCAGCATGCGCAGGCATATGAGTGCTAAACACCCCACTCAATGGATATAATCCACAAGGAAGAAAGAGTGAAAGCGGCAACTCACCAAATATCTTCTCTTTATTTGCTCATAAAAATGGCAAGCAATAAATCGGTGGTGGGGGCGGGCAGTGACTCACAGCCGGTGTAGGCTTCAGGCAACGGCCGTTTCGCGCTAGGACGCGCTTCCTCAGGCCCGTGTCGCAGAGACACGTCACGTCCTCACCTTTAACCTCCGCAACGTGACTCGCGCATGCGCATTGCATGACAGCGGGTCCGGCGGGGGAAAACATACAAATATTGGTTACTTAGACCACTTCTAGCCAACATCCCAGCATACGTCAGGGACACGGGTGATTTCCTCCAATCACTGGAGTCTCTCCAGTGGCGGGAGGATTTCAGGCTCGTGTCCCTGGACGTAGAAAGCCTCTATACTCGTATACCCCAGGATTTAGGTATTGAAGCGGTAGGTGAGGTACTGGAAGGTACCCAGAAGTCCGCGGACTTTATAGGGTTTGTAAAAGAGGCTCTGGGAGTTGTTCTTAAAAACAACACGTTTATGTTTGGTGATAAGTGGTACCTGCAGCGTCATGGGACGGCCATGGGGACGCCAGTGGCATGTACCTTTGCTAACTTATATTTAGCTAGATTAGAGGACAAGTGTGTATACACCACTTCAAACCCCTTTCTACCTTTTATACATCTATATCTCAGGTATGTGGACGACGTATTTATAATTTGGTCGGGATCTGAAGTACAGTTTAGTCAGTTCGTACAATATTTGAACAGCACTAATCACATGAATATGTTGTTCACCTATGTATATGGTGGTCTTAAATTGGAATTTCTGGATGTTTCCCTGGAATTGGTGGGTGGCGAGTTGGTGGCGAGCGGCTATCGTAAGCCGACTGCCACCAACTCTCTATTGCACAGCACAAGCTTTCATCCTGCTAGTGTAAAGAAGGCTGTCCCGTATGGACAATTTATTCGATTAAAACGTATTAACACCACAGAAACAGGTTTTAAACTGCAAGCAGAAGATTTGATAAAAAGACTACTAGCTAGAGGCTACCCCCCATACACACTTGATGTAGCTTATAAGAGTATCCAAATTGAAAAGGGAAGATCTCCTTAAACCGAAAAATAAGAACAGTAGAGAAATAAAGTGCCCCCTATCTTTTAAATTTAGCCCAATGGCAGAGAAAATTAAAAGTATTATAAGAGACAACTGGGGTATCCTTACGGAAGACCCCATCTTGAGGGATTTGATTGATACTACACCGGTCATAGCTTTTAGAAAAGCTTGTACCTTGAAAAATAAACTGGTTAGAAGTAGGTTCAAGGAGAAAGATTCTGGTACGTGGCTCAATAAATGGGCCCCTGTGGGCAATTATAAGTGTGGAAATTGTACTACATGCTCCTATAATGGCCAACTGTCCATGGTTAAAATAAGAGGCCAAGAATACAAAATAAAACAGCTGATTACTTGCAAAAGTAAATTTGTGGTCTATATGCTATACTGCACCTGTAATAGGTACTATATTGGAAAAACAAAGAGGAACTTGTTTGAGAGAGTCAGAGAGCATATTTCTTCAATTAATAGTGGGAAAGGTTGTCCCCGCTTAATAGAACATATGAGACAAGAACACGCTAGTAACTCTAGAGCATTGAAATTTGTAGGTTTGGAATTAGTACCAGTACCACCACATGGTGGCGATAGACATGTATCTTTATTGAGGAGGGAGGCACGCTGGATCATGCGCACTGAAGCCTTGGGACCACTAGGATTAAACGACAAAAATGACCTGAGTATTTTTCTATAATGAGTGATCTTGTGTTCGATGTTTGAGTTGGTTACTTTTATTGTTAACATTTTATATATTGCAATATTTGTATGTTTTCCCCCGCCGGACCCGCTGTCATGCAATGCGCATGCGCGAGTCACGTTGCGGAGGTTAAAGGTGAGGACGTGACGTGTCTCTGCGACACGGGCCTGAGGAGGCGCGTCCTAGCGCGAAATGGCCGTCGCCTGAAGCCTACACCGGCTGTGAGTCACTGCCCGCCCCCACCACCGATTTATTGCTTGCCATTTTTATGAGCAAATAAAGAGAAGATATTTGGTGAGTTGCCGCTTTCACTCTTTCTTCCTTGTGGATTATATCGATTCAAATGAACTGTTCTTTAGCTGAGCACCACCATTTCCTCTGAGCAAGCCTTCTCCCTGCTGTGTGCGACTGTGCCGCTACCTGGTTGGATCTCCTGAGAGCTGTAGTGCCATCCCCTGTCTTTTCACGTTCCTTTATTGTTCTACACCCCACTCAATGGAACCAAGGCCGTTCACCACCTCCTGCGGGTCACACCACTGCTCCTTCCCCTGCGTCACTCGCTGCCTCTGCTAGTCAACCCCCTGCGTCACTCGCTGCCTCTGCTAGTCAACCCCC
This sequence comes from Rhinella marina, assembly GCA_900303285.1. NCBI lineage: Eukaryota > Metazoa > Chordata > Amphibia > Anura > Bufonidae > Rhinella > Rhinella marina. The sequence goes on along the minus strand of ONZH01018553.1, from coordinate 14,303 downwards.
TGCCCAGGACCCCGGCACGAGCGCCTCCCGCCGGAAAACCACACCTTCGCCTCCACGATCCTCCACAGTGTCCACCAACGTGTCCCAGCGCAGCGTTCAGTTGTCTTTACAGCAGACGCTGGAGCGCAAGAGGAAATATAGTTCCACCCACCCACATGCCCAAGCCCTCAACGTCCACATCTCCAAATTGCTTAGCCTGGAGATGCTGCCCTATAGGCTGGTAGAGACCGAGGCCTTTCGCAATCTCATGGCGGTGGCTACCCCTCGGTATTCCGTCCCCAGCCGCCACTATTTTTCCCGATGTGCCGTCCCAGCCCTACACCAGCACGTGTCGGAGAACATAATCCGTGCCCTGACCAACGCTGTTTCTGAGAAGGTCCACCTAACCACGGACACGTGGACAAGTTCTGCCGGGCAGGGACACTATATCTCACTGACGGCACATTGGGTTAACTTGGTGGAGGCTGGGACCGAGAATGACCCTGGGGCCGCTCATGTACTGCCCACACCGAGGATTGCGGGGCCTACCTCGGTCACGGTCTCTCAGACCTACTATGCCTCCTCCTCCGACCCCTCCTCCTCCTCCACCAAATTACCATCCGTGGGCACGGCGCCTTCAGTCGGTAGCTCTAGGCGCAGCAGCAGCGCCATGGGTAAGCGCCAGCAGGCGGTGCTCAAACTGCTGAGCTTAGGTGACAAAAGGCACACCGCCCAAGAGCTGTTACAGGGCATCACGGCGCAGACCGATGTGTGGCTGGCACCGCTGAACCTTAAGCCAGGCATGGTTGTGTGTGACAACGGGCGTAACCTGGTGGCGGCTCTGCAACTCGGCAGACTGACACATGTGCCATGCCTGGCCCACGTGTTCAATCTCATAGTTCAGCGGTTCCTCAAGACATACCCCAATCTGTCTGATTTGCTCACCAAGGTGCGCCGCATCTGTGCGCATTTCCGCAAGTCGACCACAGATGCTGCCACTCTCACGGCAGCGCAGCACCGCCTACAACTGCCCGCTCACTGACTGTTGTGCGACGTGCCCACGTGATGGAATTCGACATTAAAATGTTATCCAGAGTTTACCAGTAGCGCAGAGCGATTGTAGACTGCCAGATGTCATCTTCCACCAGAACTGGTAGTCAGGTCAGTCAGATTCCTCAAGTGTACAATGAGGAGTGGACGTGGATGTCTGATATCTGCCAGGTGTTGAGCAACTTTGAGGAGTCAACACTGATGCTCAGCGGCGATGCCGCCATTATCAGCCTCACCATCCCGCTGCTTTGCCTGTTGAAAAACTCACTGCTCAGCATCAAGTCGGATGCTTTGCGCTTGTCACAAGAGACGGTGGAGGAAGATATGTCGCTTGATAGCCAGAGCACCTTCCGTTCTGTTTCTCAGCACATATCGGAGGAGGGGGATGAGGATGAGGAGGAAGAGGAGGAGAATGTCGGCGAGACGGTAGAGGGTACCAGTTCTCAGTCCTTAACTCTTGAGCGTGTATGGGCTGAAGAGGAGGACTTGGAGGAGGAGGAGGAGGAAATGGAGAGTCAGGCCAGTGAGGAGAGGGAATTCTTATGTGTTGGGACTCTGGCGCACATGGCAGACTTCATGTTAGGCTGCCTATCCCGTGACCCTCGCGTTAGAAGAATTTTTTCAAACACCGATTACTGGGTGTTCACTCTCCTGGACCCACGGTACAAGCAGAACCTTTCCACTCTCATCCCTGCAGAGGAAAGGAGTATGAGAGTGAATAGGTATCAACAGGCCCTGGTGCACAAGCTGAAATAATTCTTCCCATCTGACGCCGCTAGCGGCAGAGGGCATGGTTCTGTGAGCCAAGTAGCGGGGGAGAGGAGGCGAGCAGGCAGCTTGACCAGCACTGGCAGGGGAACGCTCTCCAAGGCCTTTGCCACTTTTATGTCACCCCAGCAAGACACTGTTACCTGTCCCCAGTCTAGGCAGAGTAGGGGGGAGCTGTACAGAAAGATGGTGAGGGAGTACCTAGCTGACCATACCAACGTCCGTAGCGATCACTCTGCTCCATACAACTACTGGGTTTCAAAGCTGGACACGTGGCCTGAACTGGCACTGTACGCCTTGGAGGTGCTGGTCTGCCCTGCCGCTAGCGTGCTGTCAGAGCGGGTATTCAGTGCAGCTGGTGGCGTCATCACCGATAAGCGTACACGCCTGTCAACTGACAGCGCTGACAGGCTGACGCTTATTAAAATGAACAAAGCCTGGATTTCACCGGAATTCAAATCTCCTCCGGGGGAAAGCAGCTAAAGATTTAAATAACTTATGTATCCGATTCCTCTTCTCTACTCCTCCTCCTCCTCCTCCTACATATCGTCTTTGCCTAACGCTGACCCAAAAAACGCCATTTTTTAGAGGTCCAACTGGCACTCTTTTAGCACCATTTTTCAGGAGGGCCCCCTTCAGGCCCTTTAATCAAACAATTTTTCCAGAGGTCCACCTACAGGCCCTCTCTCCAAACAATTTTTCCGGAGGTCCACCTACAGGCCCTCTCTCCAAACAATTTTTCCGGAGGTCCACCTACAGGCCCTCTCTCCAAACAATTTTTCCGGAGGTCCACCTACAGGCCCTCTCTCCAAACAATTTTTCCGGAGGTCCACCTACAGGCCCTCTCTCCAAACAATTTTTCCGGAGGTCCACCTACAGGCCCTCTCTCCAAACAATTTTTCCGGAGGTCCACCTACAGGCCCTCTCTCCAATTCCAGTTTCCAGTTTTATTTGCGCAAACTGCATACATTTTTATTTTTGGGATAGGTGTGAAAAATAATATTACTTGCGAATCTATATTGCCCAACATTGGATACGGTAGCAAGTAGAAGACCAAACACATGCTGCCCACAGGGTTCCGCAAATTCCTGGTCCACCCGCAAATTCCTTGTCCACAATGTCAAGGAGGTCGTGGTTCTGTTGATGAGCAACAAGTCCTTCTGTACTGAAATCACCAACAAAGTCTCCATCTAAGAACCTACAGACCATTGTGGAGAGAGCGGCACAGCTCGCCATCAAAGTGACGAACCCCTAAGCCATACTGCGCAGAGAAGATAACGAATAAATATCTCTGTGGTTATTTTTGCTAAATAAAAGTTAAATAAACCCCCCCAAAAATTCATCTGTTCCTGTGCCTGATCCACCCAAGTTGAATCTGTCCCATCCTGAGAAATTCCCCCCCAAGGAGTCCCCACTGTAACTTGCTTCCCATACAACTACTTCACCCCCCGACACCTGTGTCTCGCCATTGTCCACCACCTCCTCAGACAACACTGGTAAATCCCCACTGTCAGCACACGGAAACAGCAAAAGGTCTTGCGAATTGGGGCAGAGAATGTTCTGGGCTAGCACATCAGGGAAGGGGTGACTATGGGGTTCCAGGGAGTACGTGAGCACATGCAATATCCATTTAAAAGTCATGCCACACTTGATGTAGCTCATAATTGACAATTGTACCGGTTGATGCTAAATTTTTAAGTTGGGGTCCTGCGTCGTCATTCTAACTACACCCGGCTGTTGTCACCACCACACATGCTAGCCCAGGGGGCACTCCTCTGGCTCTTCCAGCGAAACCTCCTTCCCCCCCAGCCTGCCACCCCACCTACAGGCCCTCTCTCCAAACAATTTACTTCTTTGTCTTATCTTTCTCTCTCTCTCTCTACAAACTATTTTTCCGGATAGCTGCCATATACGGTATTAAACTGAGTAGTATACATAGAAGACATACCACACTTGATCAAGCTCATAATTTACGACTGTACCAGTTGATGCTAAATTTTTAAGTTGGGGTCCTGCGTCGTCATTCTGACTACACCCGGCTGTTGTCACCCCCACACACGCTAGCCCAGGGGGCACTCCTCTGGCTCTTCCAGCAAAACCTCCTTGCCCCAGCCTGCCACCCACCTACAGGCCCACTCTACAAACAATTTACCCGGATAGGAGACGTATACGGTATTAAACTGAGAAGAATTGATACCATACGGGTTAAAGCAACAGTTTTCCCAAATCCATCCGGCTGTTGTCACCACCACACACGCTAGCCCAGGGGGCACTCCTCTGGCTCTTCCAGCGACGGTTCATGACATGAAACATTTCCTTTAGATTCATGACATTAACGCTGGGTGACATCAGCTTGGATATGAATTCATGAAACTTTTGAACACTTCTAAAGTCAAAGATAAAGAAAATGGCAATAGCAAACAAGCAGCAACTGCCTGAGTACATAATGCCTGAAAGATTTAACATTGCCATAAACTTTTTTATTCAATACCTGAACTGGTTAAATCCTTGAAAACTGCCGAAGGGCCAAAAACAAAATATTAATCGAAACAAACTTTCTGTGAGAACATATTTCTCATGTAAAACAAAGCATATTAATGTGCTTTTAGATGCTTGTATTGAGTTTCATTGCAAAACACTACAAATACAGATTTTCCAAAAAGTTGCATTAATTTGCCTAACATGATATATACTAAAGAGCCTTTGAATTGATAGCAGTTCTTATAACACATAGATCTTCATCACCTAACAGATATCACTTATGAATGCTTGTTTATCACACAAATTGTTTTTTTGTTGTTTTTTTTTAATATAAACTTACACAATGAAAAGCTGAGTACACATTTTAACAATTTTTGAATTATTGCTACATTTACCTTAGGAAATAGCACATCCATCACCCTATTATGGAACGTGGAAACTATACTGTCCCTTCCAGCTTATTAACGTGCTGTTATGCCTCAAGTAGCAATAATTGCAAAAAAAACTTCCCAAAATGTGTACTTCCTGCTTCACATCATTGTTGAATAATATTAGGAACAGTGGCCTAGTATTCTGTCCAAAAGTAATGTGATTCAGGTACATATCAGCCACATGTTGGGCATGAACTGTTTCAGCACCTCTACTAGATTGAAGTGAGGACTGTGCTGAACCCAATAGTTTGTCCTCAGCCACGTTGACCTTCATAGTAGTATTCTGCCTGTCCATCACTCATTGCTTCATTGTTAGTCCATGTTTTCAGTATGAGCTGTGTAGATTGTGTTCTGGTATGTCCTTCCTAAAAATTAATTTAGAAAAACTCAGCACTCCTCTCTTTTTTCATGAATAATTTTTATTATATGCAATCCACACATATAGAAGACCATACAGCCCTGTGATGGACCTTCCTCAGTAAAATTGAAGGAGGTTTAGCAACATGAAGTGAGCATCTACTAAGATGTGTAATGTGAACTTAGTCACTGTGGTAAATGCCTTGGATTGGACACAATTTAAGGATTACAGTGGTCCCTCAAGTTACAATATTAATTAGTTCCAGGATGAACATTGTATGTTGAAACCATTGTAAGTTGAGTAATCGGTTCCAAAGCCCCAAAATGTCACCCAAGATAAGAGAGAATGAAGATTTAAGAAGAAAAAGCATATAACTAAGACAGATAAAAACAAGTCCTTACATAAAACAGTCAGGAATAGCTAATAACTAGTAACTAATATAGATATTTTACCAGAGAAGTGGCCTTGAATGGTTGGATCTGTGCCTGAGGCATTGTATGTTGAGTCTGGTTGCAACTTATGATGGGTCAGAAAAGACCATTGTATGTGGAAAATATTGTATCCTGGGGCCATTGTATCTTGAGGGACCACTGTATCTCTTAAAGGTGTTTTTTCAGGTTCTAGATATGGAACATTTATCCCCAGAACACATCATCAATAACATATCTGTGGTGGTATCCCACCAATTAACTGTTCTCATCAACCAATTAATGCTGGAAAAAACACAATGGATGGAGCTGGAGCCATTCAACTCCGTCCACTTTGTAGCGCCCATGCCAGATTACTACAGCGTCAGTACCATTTTTTGTATAGTGGTTCTACCAGCTTACTACAGCTCAGCTCCCATTTAGTATCCCAGCATAGACACTACACACTGGACAGTGCTTTCTGCTTCTGGCTCCATCTACTTGTGGTGGCTGCTGAGAACAGCTGTTTGATGGTGGTGCAGGGTGTCAGATACCCACTAATATGATGGTTAGGTTATTAACATCTAGAACTTGGAAAACCCTTCAAGACCATTAAAATGGCATGCATATTTTTACATCTTGCTGTTAGATTTGTTTATCTAATTTTTCTATAAGGGAACTTCATCAATGCCCAGTGCACCCAATTATTTCAGGTGCAGCAAATATCAGAAGCAATTTGCCTAAAGCTAAGGGTTAAAATGAAAATATCTTGTCAAAGGTAATGACATTGAAGCCAGAATTTCTTATTTGTAGCAAGGAAGCTTTTTTGGAGTAATTTGAAGTCAATTGAATGAAAAGTAATAAATGAGTGAATATTGCAGTTTATGGATGGCTGAGTCAAACCCTCAGTCAGTGATTAGAAGCCCCGAGTCCCTTTATACCAAAAGCTAGAAAATGACTCAAATTTGTTCCACTTTAGTTCCAAAGAGAAGGCTAAGTTGTAGAAGGCTACATGTAATTATGCTAGCTGTAATATACAACTGAAAAGAAACACAAGTTTCAGGTATTTCATTTGTAGAGGTAAATAAGCCTAAATGCAAAAAACTAGATATAAAGGGAAGGCTTAGAGATGCAAGCACACAAAAAAGTGGATTTTACCTGCCTTGTAAATAGAGGTCTTCTCACTGCATACATCGTGAGCAGGCTGTATTATGTAGAAATATAATATGCACTATATGAGTAATAGTGAAAATTGCTTTCTTTGTACACTTCTTTGTAAATCCTAGTGCTAAGCTGTAGTCTTCAAGAGCTAAGAGGAAAGACATTGTCAATTATTAGCCAAAGAGTACATATACTGTACATTAGAATTAGGTTTATATTTTACAGCCTGCTAATCTCAAACCCTTTTCACATTGAAGTACTTTTAACAGCTGGAGCCCTCTACCTTTAAAAGTCTCATAAAACATTACCTGGATTAAAACTCTGGTGCTTGAGTTTTGTCGAAAATTATATTTCTTTTGTCCCTTAATTAGACAGACAACCAGAAAGATAGACAACAAGACTGATAGATTTTTTACAAAAAGATTTTGTAAAAAGTGGCCTACCCATGCCCAATTGATATTGTGTGAGCTCCTATTGTTACACAATTAGATAAAAGGTTAATAAAACATCTTAATATATAATCTCATATCTCTTCTCTTATTATATGTGGGTTTTAGTTTGGCTAGTTTCAGGTTGCAAACATTTTGCTATGTTTTTGGAGACTATAGTCTTGTACACAAATTTCTATATTCTTGAACAAAAAATACAAGGACAGATGTCTGTCAACTTCAGACATCTGCAGGAAATGAATTTAGTTTTTTACAGTTTTAGGAATCTTCTGCTCTTGCAACAGGATGCATAATAAAGTGTTCTTGAAGCTAGAAGGCCCAGGTCACATCTGTATTTACAGACACTGTACCTATCACATTGGGCAGTAAGCTATAAAATCTATACACTGGAGGCAGACTGAGGTATTTCAGATCTCTAATCATTATCCACTTATCCCCCAAGGTGCTTAATCAAGCCAGTAACTATGATGAAGAGTTGTGTGCAGACACTTTGCCCTGGCGGACCCAGATTGCTTGCTGCTAACATACTCATAATCAGCTCTTATCATCGCATCCATCTGTTTAGCCCTTCTCTGAATTACTCAGCATTTCCCTTTTAAGGTGCCATTTCTTTTACTAAAATTATTCGTATTTTAAAGCCTGAGTTTACTTGAACACTGGATGAAACATAGTTTTTAGTTCTACCATGCTAATGTCATAAACTAGGACCAGCAAACTATATCATGAGTTTTACATTCCCAGTATAAATTACTATCACATAAGCAGAGGTGGTGAAGTACCTCAGGTGTTCTATACCTCCTACAAAATAGTTTCTTAGTGTTTTCTAGAATTAAAATACATTTAGAGAAGACATTTGAGTAGGGTAGGATAAACTTGGTATCTGTCTCAGAAAAAGTTATTTCAAATTCATTATTACAAAGCGAGTAGAGATGTGGGTTTCAAACTTCCCCTTATTGAACAAACTGCTACAGGTTTATTGTCTTATAGAATTATCTGGGAATTCCCAACCCCCAGCACCTAGCCACCCAGCCTGCCATTACAAATATTTGTGGAGGAATGGGTTGTTCCAATGAGCTCAATGAATTCAAGCATGGTGCTGTAATAGTATGCTTCCCTCCTAGACATTCCATGACCAACTGTGAGTGGCATTATTGAAAAGTGAACGCGTTTAGGAACCACAGCAACTCAGCCACACATGAAGTTACAGAACGGAGTCAAAAGTGCTGAGGCTCATAGGGCGTAAAAGTTGCCAATGGTCTGCTGACTCCTCCTCTGGTATTTACATCAGCAAAAAACTGTGATTGGGAGCTTCATGGCATGGGTTTCCATGGCTGAGAAGCTACATGCAAGTCATACATCATTACGCACAATGCCAAGCGTCAGCTGGAATGGTGTAAAGCATGCCAGCACTGGACTCTGGAGAAGTGGAAACATGTTTTTTAGAGTGACAAATCACACTTCTCTAGCTAGCAATCTGATGGATGAGTCTGTGTTTGGCAAATACCAGGGGAATGCTACCTGCATAACTGCATTGTGCTAACTGTGAAATTTTGTGTTGGAGGGATAATGCTATGGGGTTGTTTTTCAGGGTTTGGCCTAGGCCTCTTAATTCCAATGAAGAAAAATCTTAATGCTTCAGTATGCCAAGACATGTTGGACAATTGTATACTTTAAACTTTGTGGAAAAGTTTTGGGATGCCCATTTTCTGTTCCAGAATGACTGTGCCTAAGAAAAGTCCATGGCTGGGTGAGTTTGGTATGGAATAACTTGACTCAACAACCCTGAGGGGTTCCCTTTAACAATGTTCACTTTAAAACAGTGGATAAGTGATTTTCATAAAAATAAGAAAAAAACTATTTCTTAACGATTCTCAACATGCAAGTATAAGTGAATAGCATATAGACGAATTTATAAGGTCTATTATTTAGAACAAGGCATTGAAGGGATTTAAAAGCCAAATTTTCCCAGTACTGTAGATAAAAATGGATAAACATTGATCCTACATAATAATATTTGATATCTCATTTTGAAAAGAAGTGCAAGCCCTCAAGAAAGTTAGATAAAATATCTTTACCAAAGGAAATATTACAGACAACACTGCAAACTACTGATCATGTTAGAGATATTTGGTGTGGTATCATTGCAAGCAGAGTATAAAGGTTTATAAAGAATCAGATGGAAAGAATTGGATATTGAGCAGAGTGCTCTGTAGGTGGTGTCTGCTTTATGAGAGTGAGAAGTGCAGATAAGAGAAGAGCATATTTATACAATTATTTGTTCTAAAGAGAACAAATGAGCTAAAATATTTCTGACCATTATCTGAGCTGTGGAGAAAAACAAATCTATCCTGCTAATACCAGTATAAAACAACCTCTGGTGTGTCTCTCTTTCAGAAGAAGTGCTTTTTGAGGGTCTGGATGGAAACCAGTTTTACAGAAACATTTTTCTCCATTATCAAATTCTAGGCATATAATGAGAATAGAAAAGTAGAAAATGAATATATGATTATGATTACTGCATACTATCATAGCATTTAGATTTTCGGATAGATATATACCTACATAGACAGACAGATTGAAGTCCCTAAGAAGTTTCTTAGTTTCTGTACAGCTTAGAAGTAGGCTTCAGTCAAAGCTTTGACAACAGGACATGGCAAGACATTGTAAAATAGTGTTAACATTTGTAGTTTATTATTCCTACAGTAGCTCTCTATATAAATCTTCCCACCTACTAGCTCTAGAATAGCTTCATACCATTTTTCTACTAGGCTTGACAGAAGCATCAAGAACCCCTCAAACATCCTTTGATGCAGACTCTGATGCACTTATCCTCTTGTGCACTTGTATATCAAGTCATTTTGCTTCTATTTTTCTGTCCTGGTTAGATCCACTTGTCCCATTCCTCTCAAAGCATTTTTTTTGTCAAATTGATGAATGACCTTCATAAAACAATAGACGTATGGGTTTCTTGAGAAAATTGTTCCATTTTGGCAATTTCTCAGTTTTAAGGGGCCAGTATTCTACGAACCTTCCAACACAAGAAAACAAAAAGTCAGTGCTATATTAAACAGAATAACATAGTACAAAATATGAACTAAGATTGAGCTACAGTATAGCAAGAGAGCTATACTCCAGCCATGCAAGCAACAATCGGGAACAGACATTCACAGGAACATTAGTACCCAATCATTGCCTACTCATTAGCTGTATTTACATGAAGCAATCATCCCCTCTGTATGGGGACAAGCAATAGTTATTACAATCATTCGTTCCCCATACAGTTTTCTTTTTTCTTGGCAGAAGATTCTTGTTTACACAGGGCAATGTGCTACCATCAAATGAGGATTTTAGATCTTGCATGAAATATGTAATCACTAGAGATGAGCGAGCATGCTCGTTCGAGCATTAGGGTACTTGTAAGTGCTCGCTGCTCGGACGAGTATCTCGCCATGCTCGAGGAAATGGCAACTTCCGCATCGTGCTTTTTTGGCGCCTAAAAACACAGCCAATCACAAGCCAGGAGACTCTGCGTACCACCCAGCATCACGTGGGGCCCTTACATGTCGATAGCAGGGGTTGGCTGGCCTGATCAGGTGACCCTGGAATATACTACCGACTGGCCGCGATGCTCGGCTCAGATGCCGTCTGGATGTCGTTAGGGATAGAGCTGCTGCCTTTCAGGGACAGTGTTAGGGCCTGCATTTAGTTGTCTGTTAGGCAGGGATCACCCACAAAGAACCCAACAGCCCTTCTAAGGGCTAGAAGACATTTTTTTTTTTTTTGTCACTTGGCTGGCTGGCACTAGTAGTGCAGCTATCGCCATGTATAACCCCCTTTTTTATGTTATATCTCAGTGATACAAATCCATTGCACATAGCAGTGTGGAACCATTCTGTGTGTCACAGTTCAGTACACTCACTATTTTCTGTCCAGGTGACACTTTCTGTATGTCACCGAATACAACCAAGTCATTTGCTGCCTGTCACGTGTATGGCTTGATCCCAAAAATCTCTGTGCGACATTTGTCTGGGTCGCAGTCTAAATAGCTACCGTCAGTAGGGTGTCAGTTAGCTCTACGATAGTTTCTGCACATCACGTTCCCAAAAAACAAAAATACAAAAAAAAATATAGAAAAAAAATTAGTTTTTTTGTTGTTTTAGCTGAGTGATACAAATCCATTTCACACAGCTGCGTGTAACCTTTCTGTGTGACACAGTTCAGCATACTCACTCCAAACCATATATACTGTCCAGGTGACACTTTCTGTACGTCACAAAATACAACCAAGTCACCTGCTACCTGTCACGTATATATAGCTTGATCCTAAAAATCTCTGTGCGACATTTGTCTGGGTCGCAGTCTAAATAGCCACCGTCATTAGTGTGTCACTCAGCTGTACGATAGTTTCTGCACGTCACCTTCCCAAAAAAACAAAACTAAAGGAAAAAAATATAAAAAAAAAAAAGGAAAAAAATAATTTTTTTGGTTGTTTTAGCTGAGTGGTACAAATCCATTTCACACAGCTGCGTGTAACCTTTCTGTGTGTAACAGTTCAGCACACTCTTTCCAATCCGTATATACTGTCCAGGTGACACTTTCGGTACGTCACAAAATACAACCAAGTCACCTGCTACCTGTCACGTATATATAGCTTGATCCTAAAAATCTCTGTGCGACATTTGTCTTGGTCGCAGTCTAAATAGCCACCGTCATTAGTGTGTCAGTCAGCTGTACGATAGTTTCTGCACGTCACCTTCCCAAAAAAACAAAACTAAAACAAAAAAATATTAAAAAAAAAAAAAAAAGAAAAAAAAATTTTTTTTTGGTTGTTTTAGCTGAGTGATACAAATCCATTTCACACAGCTGCGTGTAACCTTTCTGTGTGTCACAGTTCAGCACACTCACTCCAAACCGTATATACTGTCCAGGTGACACTTTCTGTACGTCACAAAATACAACCAAGTCACTTGCTACTAGAGATGAGCGAGCACTAAAATGCTCGGGTGCTCGTTATTCGAGTCGAACTTTTCCCGATGCTCGGGTGCTCGTTTCGAGTAACGAACCCCATTGAAGTCAATGGGAGACTCAAGCATTTTTGCGGGGGACCAAGGCTCTGCCTAGGGAAGGCTGGGTGAAAACCTGGAAACCTCAGATCATGAGGCAGATAAAAGAAGAACAAAAACAAACATCAGTACAACTTCTGATATGTCCCCTATCCGGCTAAATTGTTTGTAGAGTGGGCCTGTAGGTGGGGGGGCAGGCTGGGGCAAGGAGGTTTCATGACGTTCATGAGAACGTTCATGGAGTTCATGACGGATCCGTCACCTTACCTTTCCCAGCAGCTCCCTCCTCCCTCCAGCAGGTTGCGTTGTGGTGAAACTTACCACTGTGCACGCCGTCTTCCTGCTGGGACAGGTCAGGAGCTGCTGGGAAAGGTAAGTTTAACCCCCCCCCTCAGTGTCTGTGTCATGGTTTTTTTTGGGGGGACCCGTGTAAACCAGACACCCTCCCCTCTTCCGAGCGGGGGTGCCTGGTTCAGTCCTATTGACTTTAATTATGCTCGGGTGCTCGGCCGAGCACTCGAGCACCCCGAGTGCTCGGCCAGAGCACCTGAACACACGAGCACCTGGGTGCTCGATCATCACTAGTTGGTACCTTTGCTGAATCTTTGATTAATACTACTGTTGAGCGAATTGGACTTCGATCTGAATTCCAGGATAAATTCAATTTCAATTTCAACCTGAAATAGTGAAAAAAACAAAACAAAAAAAATTATACTTACCTTGCTTGAAGATCTCAGCGATGACATCATCTCAGGCCGGGCAAGATTTCAAACCAGATCTTCAAGCAAGATGGTGGCAGCCGGCTAGTTGCAAGCAAATGGAGCAGGTGTTTTTTTTTTTTAATACACCATATAGAAACTCAAAGCTACAATGCACCCCAAAAGGCAGATAAGTAATAGGTAAATCCCTTTAACCCTTACAGCCCCAGCGCCGTTTCTAACAGCAGAGACTTGCGGATACTTACCGCCATCGGCGGCGTCTTCATAGGCCTTTAGATGCCGTGATCACACGTGATCAAGGCATCTAGTTGCGTCTAAACCCGGAAGCGTACGCTTCCGGATGGTGTACAGACACCACATGTGGCCAATCGGGGTGTCTGTACACGATCTGAAAGCTGTAAACCTCGCTGATGAGGTTTACAGCTTTCAAAGTGCAATTCTTATTCTGGCCACTAGATGGCAGGCCATTATAAAAAATTCAAGCAAATTCAGTCATTAATAGAGATGAGCGAGTAGTGAAATATTCGAAAGTTCGAAATTCGATTCGAATAGACCGCGAAATTCGACTATTCGACCGAATTTCGAATCCCATTAAAGTCTATGGGAAAAAAATGCTCGCCACTTGGAAATCTCAATTCGACCACTTGGAGGTCACCAAGTCCACCCTGAAACCTCAGAAAAGGATGCCAACACTGCTGGAATGCAACTGGGACAGCAGGGGAAGCATGTCTGGGTGCATATAACGCGCCCAAGTCGCACTATTACGCCACTATCACAGCCTCTCAACAATACACTCCAAAGACAATATAACCTCTCTGTAAAGTGAGACCATACAAGGAAACCTTCTTTCCTCTACATTGCCATGGACCCCAAGCCAAACTAGACAAAAAAGAAGATAAAATTCTGCACCCCTTAAAATCACGTTGGCCATCACAACCATCAGATGGCATAGGCAAAGGGGAAAGCAAATAGACCGCCACCCCTAATTGTCATTGTGTGGTGTGTGTGTGTGTGTGAGATGTGGTCAGACATGTCTTCTTTAAAATGTAAAAACAACTTCAAACACATGCAGAAGCCTTTAAAATGCCCAAATTGTTGGCGCTTGAGATGTCAGTGACCCGACCTGGCCCATGGTCATGTCTAGCAGGTAAAGCAGTGGGGATGTTGAGGGATGCGTAGGACCGCAAAGGCAGAAGAGGCCGGTGAGCTGGCCAGAGGCTCATGGAAAATTTTGTGGAGGCCCAAGAGGTGAGACCGGTCTTAAAATTGTGTGGAGGCTAAAAGAGGTGAGACCTCTTAAACATTTTGTGGAGGCCCCAAGAGGTGGAGACCTCTTAAAAAATTATGTGGAGGTCCCAAGAGGTGAGACCTCTTAAAACATTTTGTTGGAGGCCCAAGAATTGAGACCCTCTTAAAAATTATGTGGAGGCCCAAGAG